>JAGDQP010008967.1:0-11828 GCA_022664845.1 Lepisma saccharinum
CTGTTCCGTTGTTCATGAATTAAAAGCTAACGTGACATTCTGATGCTCTGGATAACAATCAGAGTAAAAAAAAAAACATTCCTAATCTTTTTCTGCTATTTATATCCTGCCACATAGTATGAAAGTCGTACATAGTACCAAGGTTTACGCCAGGAATTTTAGTTTGGGAGTGTAAAAGTCAAAATAAGTAGAGTTTTGCAGGGTTTATATCGATTTTTAAACGTAAAAATCTTTAAGTTGTGCTGTGTGCTCTACGATTTATAGGAGAACAGCCTCCATTAACGAGGGTCTGGAAGAATTACGGGATCCCATACAGAAAAAGAACGTCCGACTCACTGTAGACCTAATGCTAAGAAGTTGTTTTATTAACACGATGTCAAATCTGTCTTTCTATTTATACTCTTGTCCATTCAGTTGAATATTGCTCAGTATAAACGCAAGGGAAGTGTTTGTCTCTCTTCGTTCTAGGTTAGAGCAAATGCCTGAAATGGCAAAACATTTATTCTTATTCTCGTTACGAAAGGAATACTATTTATGTCCGTGTACACTGTCTAGCCTTCAATATGTAAAACCCAAATATGAAAGGTGGGAGAACTCGTAGAAAATACATAATTCCTTGGCATCAACATAAAATGTGATTTACGACAGCACTGGATTTTTTTTTTTTTTCGAACTCGTGTAAACTATAAGTCCCATTGGCTATATTTTCCCTTTCAGTAGTTACATTTCGCATAGTACGTAAATTCCCGTAGTAACAGAATACCGGGCTGAATTAAGCAGCAAATTCGACCAGGCGCAAACAACCGATAACTCCCCATAGTTATCTTACGGGAAATTGGTTGCAGCATAAATGAATATATTGCAATTTCTAAACATACGATTTTTCCCAATTCTTTGTAAAAAACAATCTCTAATCCCCTCTTTCCGGACAACCTCTCATCATCCGTTCTCAAGCACCAGAAGTGCGGGGGGAAAATTACTAAATTTGGGGTATGCTTCAATAGGCTATGCTTAAATTTACATAGGAAGTTATTACATTTTAAAAGGAATTCAAATAGATTTACCGGTATCTCTCCTTCATGGCACAGCAAAGAGAATATATCAGAATGTGTTCCACAAAAATTTAACAAAAATTCCATGTTATGAAGGAGAGATAACTCTACTTGAAACTCCAGTAATTTCCAATGCAAATTAAAGCATATAGAAGCACACCCCAAATTTAGTAGTTTTTCCCCGCACTTCTGGTCCCTGAGAACAGATTATGTAGAGGCTGTCCGCAAAGAGGGGATTAGAGATTATGTTTCACAAAGAATTGGGAAAAATCGTATGCTTAGAAATTGAAATATATTCATTTATGAAGCATCCAATTTCCCGTAAGATTACTATGAGGAGTTAGTTTGCGCCTGGTCGAATACGGTGCGAGATTCAGGCCTGTTTATTATAAAACGAGCAGACGTTCCACCTATTTGAGTCATTTTTAATGTTTTTAGTGTTTTAATTTATTGAAATGTGTTGTGCAGGAAAATATATTCACTTTTCGTCAAGTAATTATAAATATTTATCTTCCTTTCCTTGTTTTCTATCGACAAAAGTTCCGAGTAGGTCATTAGTACAACGCAAAACTAGGCCACCTCCTTGTTTAGCTAACTTTAGGCGCTACTAGCGCACAAAAAAAACGATTCTGAATACGACTTTGACTGGTCAGCTATTAGTCACTCGCTAGTACAGCGTTAGTCGCTCCAAAAAAACGTCTCTGAATATGGAGTTTTTCCTCTTATTTAAATATATTTTTAAGATATGACCTCTGACTCTGAAATTGCTAACTACTAAACCAATGGAGATAGATCGATGAAACTTCGCACAGTATACAGATTGTTAAAAATATTTTTCCGTACTCTTGGAGTTCGTCGAATGCTGTTATTTTCGCTCTATCTCTAACAGTTTTCGAGATATGAGGCTCTAAAGTTCCAAAATTTTGAAAAAGACAAATCAATATTTTTGTATGTTCTTCAAATTTTGAATTTGTATGTTTTCGATGATTCTTAACCCCTCAATTTCAATATCTTTAATGAATGAGGCGTTTCTAAGATGTGAAATTGCCTTAATCCTTCAAAACCAATGGAGCTAGGAGAATGAAACTCGTAACTTCATTGATTTAATATTCAAGTTAGCTGGGTGTGGTAACGTAGCATCATCAAATGTTCCATCTGCTTTCTTTGCTTTCCAGCGGTAGAACACTACACCATATAGGTAAGATTAGAAATTTGCGTTGCTTCCGCTACCGGTTATCTACCAACCCTGTGATCTCCCTTACATACAGTTGCTTCTAAGCACAGTTGCAGTTACAGAGACAGCTGCTTCTTAACATAGTTAGAGTTACAGGGGTAGTCTGATACCAGCCCCACTGCCCTTGTCCCAACTTAAGGACAACCACGAAGTGTGAAGCAAGATAAGATGCGTTAGCCCTTCACCCAAATAATGATAATAATACACTTTCGGTTACCGGTACCTGTTTGCTTAAAGTTGAGCTCGATCTACTTAAACTAAAAACAACAAAAGATTCAAATATATCATTCCGCCAAACAATGCAGTTACTTCCGTGATAGCTCGCTAATTCTTCAAACAGCGTTGCTGTCAATCCTGCTAATATTACTCCTGTTAACCCCCCTACTGTGAATAGGAAAATGAATCCTAATCTTCAGAGTGTTGGGGGGGAATAGTTGATTTGTGCGCCGTGAAGAGTTGCAATTCATCTAAAGACTTTAATTCCGGTTGGGACTGCAATGATTATTGTGGCTGCTCTAAAATAAGCTCGTGTATCTACATCTATTCCTACTGTAAATATGTGATATGCTCATACAATGAATGAATCCTAGAAATCCGATTGCTAGTATTGCGTAAATTATCCCTAAAGCACCAAATGTTTCTTTTTTACCTCTTTCTTGAGTAACAATGTGGGAAATTATGCCAAATCCTCGAAGAATTAGAATATGTACTTCTGGGTGACCAAAAAATCAGAATAGATGTTGATAGATAATGGCATAATCATTAGTCTTTTAATTGCTGGCTTGTATGAATGGCTGGATGAGGAAGTGACTGTCTTTTTTTAATATAATGGAATTTTACCTTTGAGTGAAAAGACTTAAATGATTAGGGAGGACGATAAGACCCTATAGATCTTTATATATAAATTTATGCTGATGAGTTGGTATTTATTTTTGTGTTTAAAATTATGTATTTGGCTGGGGCGGCTGGATAAGATAAAATTAATTCTACGGGCGGTAACAGCAAGGGGCGGCTGGAAAATATAAACTTTTCCTGTATTATTTCATTTATTAATGTTGTTTATTTGATCCATTTTTTGTGATTAAGTTACCTTAGGAATAACAGCGTAATCTCTTTTGAGAGTTCTTATCGACGGGAGGGGGGGGGGTTGCGACCTCGATGTTGGATTAAGATTTACTTAGGTGTAGGTGCTTAAGGGAAAGGTCTGTTCGACCTTTAAATTCTTACATGATCTGAGTTCAGATCGGCGTGAGCCAGATCGGTTTCTATCCTTCTAATGATTTAAGTATTTTAGTACGAAAGGACCAGGTATTTACAATATTTTATTTACATTTTGGCAGATAAGTGCATTAGATTTAGGATCTGAGAATGAGGTAAATTCTTCATATACCTGGTCCTTTCGTACTAAAATACCTGGTCCTTTGTATATTAATTTTTTGTTGGGGCTTTTTTCTTTTATTATTTTAATTATCGGGGTTTTAATTGGAGTTGCTTTTTGACTTTGCTTGAACGCAAAGTGTTAGGTTATATTCAAATTCGTAGGGGGCCCAATGCTGATGCTATTAAGCTTTTTACTAAGGAGCAAAGATTTCCTACCATGTCTAATTATTATCCTTATTATTTGGCTCCTATTTTTAGTTTAATATTATCTTTGCTGGTTTGAGTGTGTATTCCTCTTGTTAGATTAGTTGTTACTTTTTCTTTGGGTCTTTTATTGTTTTTATGCTGTACTAGTATGGGTGTTTATAGTGTTATGGGTGCTGGTTGATCTTCTAATTCTAATTATGCTTTATTGGGAGGATTGCGGGCTGTTGCGCAGACTATTTCCTATGAGGTGAGTCATGCTTTAATTTTATTATCTTTTGTGTTTTTAAGAGGTAGTTATAGGCTTTTTGATTTTGCTCTCTACGAGAGAGATATATGATTTTTGTTTATTAGTTTTCCGTTGTCATTGGCTTGGTTGGCTTCTTGCTTGGCCGAAACAAATCGGACTCCATTCGATTTTGCTGAGGGGGAATCTGAGCTTGTCTCTGGCTTTAATGTTGAATCGGAGGTGGGTTTGCTCTTATTTTTATGTCGGAGTATGCTAGAATTTTGTTTATGGGAATTTTGTTTACTATTATTTTTTTGGGTTGTGATGTTTTTCCTTATATATTTTTTACTAAGGTGGTTTTTATTTCCTTTATTTACATTTGGGTCCGGGGGACTTTACCTCGTTTTCGTTATGATAAGTTAATGTATCTTGCTTGAAGGAGATTTCTTCCTTTATCATTAAATTATTTATTATTTTTAGTGGGTTTAGGATTTTATTAATATCTTTTTTAATTTAAATGAATTTTATTTAGAATACAAAATCCTTAGAGTTTCTTTTACTCTGTTCTATGTTAAATCCTTAGAGTTTCAAAACATAAGCTTTGTTCTCGGCCAAAGGATTAATTTTTAATAAGTAAGTAGTCCCATTATGTTGAGAGTTGAGGTGTAATTAGGAAATAAGTGAAGTAAATTACTGTTATTACTTGTCCTGTCAAAATGTAGGGATCCTCAACTGGTCGGGCTCCGATTCAAGTTAGTAGGATAATTACTGAGACTATAATTCAAAAAATAATCTGGCTGAGTGGGTAAAATTGAAGTCCTCGCGTTTTTCTTTTATGATATCATGGTATAATTATTAAAATTAAAATGGATATAATAAGGGCAATAACTCCTCCTAATTTGTTAGGAATTGACCGTAAAATGGCATAAGCGAATAAGAAATATCATTCTGGTTGGATATGAACTGGAGTAACTAGTGGGTTTGCTGGAATAAAGTTCTCTGAATCACCTAATATGTAAGGATAGAAGAGTTAATAAAAATATTATTGTTAGGAATCCAATAAAATCTTTTGATGAGTAAAATGGGTGGAATGGAATTTTATCGATGTTGCTATTAATCCCTAGGGGGTTGTTAGATCCTGTTTGATGGAGAAACATTAAGTGAACTATTGATAGGGCAATAACAATAAATGGTAAGATAAAGTGAAACGCAAAAAATCGGGTTAGGGTAGCGCTGTCTACGGCGAATCCTCCTCAGATCCATTGTACTAACGTTGTACCAAGATAAGGAATAGCGGATAGGAGGTTTGTAATTACTGTGGCCCCCCCAAAAGGATATTTGTCCTCAGGGAAGTACATATCCTACAAATGCAGTTGCTATTACTGTTAATAGAATAATTACTCCAATTCTTCATGTATGAAGATACAAGTAGGACCCATAGTATATGCCGCGCCCTACGTGCAGGTACAGGCAAATGAAGAATATGGATGCTCCGTATGCGTGTAGGGTTCGTAGAAGTCAGCCGAAGTTTACGTCTCGACAAATGTGGGTAACTCTATCAAATGCAAGTTCGATTCTGGAGGTGTAATGTATGGCTAGAAATAGGCCTGTAATAATTTGAATAATTAAACAAAGTCCTAAGAATAAGCCAAAATTTCATCAATAGGAAATGTTGACTGGGGCGGGTAAGTCAATTAAAGCGTTGTTAGCGATTTTGATTAATGGGTATTGTTTTCGTATGGGTATTGACATAAGATTTATGGGGGCGCAGGGGCCCCTGCTGTAAGTTTGTTATTTTACTACTGCTACTAGAGTAATGAACAGGTATGTTGCTAAAGTTAGTGTAATGGTTGCTATTGATTTATTATACAATTTTATTAGGGGAATTTCCTGTTGTTCAATGGGAGCTTGTAGAATATCTTGAAGTGAGCCGGGAGTTGCAATTAGTAGGGGGTCTAGGATTATGATTAAGATAATTATAAGGGAGATGGTTAGTAATAAAATTACTATTTTTATGTTAAGGCGAAACATTTCATTTGAGGCTAATCTGGTTACATAAGTAAATAGTACTAATACTCCGCCTAGGAAGATTAAGAAAAGTATGTAGGAGAATCAAGGGGACTCTGAAAGGATATTAATTGTTAATGATGTAATGGTTGTGTTAATTATTAAGGTAAGTCCTATTGATAGCGGGTGGGTTAGTTGAGTAAAAAGGGAAGTTAATAAAGTTAAAATTAATAATAAGATTACTGTTAATTTAATATCAAGAGATAGTTTATTAAAAATGTTAGTTTTGGGGACTGGAGATAAATATTATAGTATTTACTCTTGATACTTTCAGGGTAAAATTATCCCATTTATGATTTACAAGATCATTATTTTTATTAAACTATGAAAGCTTATGTCAATATTAATTTACTTTATTTGTTCTATTTTATTATTCGTTATGGGTGTGTGGAGTTTTGTTGTTCAGCGAAAACATTTATTAATAGTTCTTCTTAGTTTAGAAATAATTGTTTTGGTTATATTTTTAATACTTTTTTTAAGATTAAGGGAATTTTATAGTGAGGTTTCCTTTAGTCTTTTGTTTTTCACTTTTTGTGTTTGTGAGGGTAGTTTGGGGTTATCGATCTTGGTTTCTATTGTTCGTAGTCATGGTAATGATTATTTAGGGTCTTTAATTGTGTTGCGGTGTTAAAATATTTACTGTTTATAGTGTTTTTAATCACATTAGGATTTATTGGTAAAATATGGTGAGTTGTTCAAAATTTTTTATTTATTGTTTTTTTTTTTCCTTAATTTTTAGTTGTTGTTTTGGGGGGCAGCCTTGATGTTTAAGTTATAATTTTTGATTTGATAATTTGTCTTATTCTTTAGTTTTGTTGAGTGTGTGAATTGTTATTCTGATAATTGGGGCTAGAGAAAAAATCTTATTTTCTTCTTTCTATAATGTTAGTTTTATTGGGTTAGTTTTAGTGTTGCTTTCTCTGCTTTGCTTGAGCTTTATCTCTTCTAGTCTTTTTATATTTTATTTGTTTTTTGAGGGATCTTTGATCTCTACTTTGTTTTTAATTTTTGGTTGAGGCTATCAGCCGGAACGAATGCAGGCGGGACTTTATTTATTATTATACACTTTATTAGCTTCTTTGTCCCTATTGGTTGGTATTATTTATTTCGAGGGGTTCGTGGAAGTCTTGTTTTTTATAATCTGTGGTTTGTTGATTTTAGAGCTTGTATATTGTACTATTTATGATATTGCGCAATACTTTTGGCGTTCCTAGTTAAAATGCCTATATTTTTGGTTCATTTGTGGCTACCTAGGGCGCATGTAGAAGCGCCTGTTAGTGGTTCTATAGTTCTTGCTGGGGTTCTTTTAAAGTTGGGGGGATATGGCTTGTTGTGCGTTTCTCCTTATTTAGAATCAATTGTTGTTAGGTTAAATTTATTGTGATTTGGTGTTAGAGTTGTTGGAATTTGGGTTGTTAGTTGATTTGTTTACGTCAGGTAGATGTTAAGTCTTTAATTGCTTATTCTTCTGTTGCTCATATGGGGTTGGTGTTGATGGGAATTATAACTATAGGTGTTTGGGGATTTAAGGGGGCTTTAATTTTGATGATTGGGCATGGGCTATGTTCTTCTGGTTTATTTTGCTTAGCTAATATTTCTTATGAACGTTTGGATAGTCGGAGTTTATTTATCAATAAGGGTATCATTTTAGGCATCTTTTATGCCTATAATAAATTTTTGGTGATTTTTACTTAGTATTGCTAATATGGCGGCCCCACCTAGTTTAAATTTGTGAGGAGAAATTAGTTTATTGAATAGTGTTATTGGGTGATCTTTTTTAAGTACAGGTAGAGTAGGTTTAATATCATTTTTTAGAGTTGCTTATACTTTATATTTATATTCTAATACTCAGCAGGGTAAATATTATTCTGGCTTGTATTCTTGTTTGGGTGGGAATATTCGTGAATATTATCTTTTATTTCTTCATTGATTTCCTTTAAATCTTTTAATTCTTTTCGTGGGGCCAAGTTTTTTATGGTTTTAAATTGTTGATTAATAACTTAAGTAGTTTTGTTAAAATTTTGGCTTGTGGTGCTAAGGAAGGTTTAGTAATGACTCTTAGGTTGTGATGTGAGCATGTCCTATTTGTATTATTTCTTTTGTATTTATTTTTATTTTTAGTTTTTCTTTTTTTGTTTGGGGCGTTATTTTAATAGTTTTTGATATTAGTTTATTTGTTGAGTGAGAAGTTGTTAGAATTAATAGAAGTTCTGTTGTTATGACTATTTTATTAGATTGAATGTCTTTAATTTTTATGAGATTTGTGTTATATATTTCTAGTATAGTTATTTATTATAGAGGACAATATATGGCTAGAGATTTTTATATTAATCGTTTTATTTTTTTAGTACTTATGTTTGTTTTGTCAATAATATTATTAATTATTTCTCCCAATATTATTAGTATTTTATTGGGGGTGAGATGGCCTTGGCTTAGTATCTTATTGTTTTAGTACTTTATTATCAAAATGTGCGATCCTATAATGCTGGTATATTAACTGCTTTGTCTAATCGGATTGGAGATGTTTGTATCTTGCTTGCGATTGCTTGAATACTAAATTACGGTAGTTGAAATTATATTTTTTATTTGGGGGAGTTGCATAATGGGGGCGAAATAAAAATTATTATCACTTTTGTTGTGCTAGCGGGGATAACAAAAAGAGCTCAAATTCCTTTTTCGGCGTGGTTACCTGCGGCGATGGCAGCTCCCACCCCGGTTTCTGCTTTAGTCCACTCCTCTACTTTAGTCACTGCTGGCGTTTACTTATTAATTCGTTTTAGTAATATTTTAAGTGATAGTTTTATGGGGCGGGCGTTATTACTTCTTTAATATTATTAAATGAGTTAGAAACAAACAACACAAGTTCGCGCAGAAATAAATTTGCATATGAAAAAACTAGTGCCTGATCGTGAATTAAACAAGAAACACAAGAGTTCGGCAAAGTTCGTTAAGTTAGGTACGAATGCTGTGGTCAACAGAAAAGTAATGTTTTATTTAATTTAATTCGATTTATTAAATAAATCTGCTGAGAGCAATGTTGTAAATTCGGTTACAATTTCGTTAAAAACAATCAACCATGAAAAGTGTATTCTTTATGTATATTGTAATGTTTGTTTATATAGTTTAAATGTGTTATGATGATGCTTATATACTACGTATGGTTGGTTGGCTGGTATATTTTGAGAGAATATGAGAATATAAGAACGTCATAAGTCGGGAATATGAAGAATTAAGGTTGTACATTATGTGTTAATGAAGATTGAGTAATAAATGTATATGTCATATGTGGAAGACGATTTAATGGTACTTGAGTTGGTTTTCTTATAGTGGTTCGTATCTAGTGATTAGATGATTGGCTCAGAAGTAGAGTAATGCATTATCAGACGTAGAACTTAACGACTGTTTGGGAGTAAGGAATATTCATTGGATTTAGAAGTATTGGATAAGATTATTGATATCGATACACACATATATATCCTTTGAGAGATATTTTTAGTGGCGCGTGGTATTTAAACGTAATAGATCCGTTAAACGTTTCCGAGCAACAGATTGAGAGTTATATAGAAAGGTTTGAACTTTTCTGTACAGCCCATGAGGTTTTAAAAGGTATTAATCCGGCTATACCACTGTCTCAGAAGTCATATGAAGAAATTAAAACAAATTTGTTGGCTCAGTTTGGGAATAACACAGAAATAATTTAGCGTTACCATTTTTACATGTTGAAGCGTATATATGCAACCGATCCAAGAGTATGTAAGATCACTGAAAAAACAAGTGGTTAAATGTGTTATGGAAATTTTGCTGATGTGATGATGATTTTCATGATTTTCTTCAATTTGTAGTAGGTTTATCGAGTGATATGGTTCGCGGGAGGTTTTTGTCTGAGGCACAGTGGAGATCGCGTCACTGATAGAACAAGATGATAAAGAAGCTGATACTCTTCGCTCACACAATTTTCAAGATGAGTGTTTACAGTCCACTGCACGAGATTCCCAGCAGTTTCATTTTCGTAGAAGTGATAGTACGAATCGTTATAAAGGTAGAAAACAACCTTGTAGAAATTGTGCTTAGGTACATGAAAAAGGAAAGTGTAGGGGGTACAATGCGACTTGTTTTAAATCTAATAAGAAAGCCTGTTTGGCAAGAAATATGCAGCTGGTTCAGGACACTGATATTGAGGAAAGTAGACAAGAAAATGGTAATGGAAGTACATCTCAATTGCGATCAATCTATACAGATGATTTAATATATATTAATGAAGCTGGTTGCGGTTCTTTCAGTGGCAACATACAGTCCACAGCACTAACACTGGATACAGATAGGGAATCATATTTGCAAGTTCATGTGTGATACTGGTTCTAATTTGAATTTAGCGCCGTTGCAGTTATTTCGATCTCTGGCATGTGAGCTATGATGTTGTATAAACCAGGATTATTATACAGGGTGAACCCGGAAGATGTTTTGATCTCAGGAACCACCTCCTGAAGTTTTTCACACAAGAAAAAAAAGTCCTCTTACAAATTCTCGAATTCCGCTTCGTGTAAGAGATACAGGGTTGCCAACTTGGAATCCAAAATTAACTGTTGCCAACAGAAAAGAAATATATGGAAAAGCTTCGGGAGGTGATTCCTGAGATCAAAACAAGAAGAAAATCCTCTCTGGTGTTCTCGAATTCCGCTTCGTGTAAGAGCTACAGGGTTGCCAACTTGGAATCCAAAATCAACTGTTGACAATTGTAACTTATTAGAAAGATATGGAGAAACTGCGGGAAGTGATTCAGACATCCAAACAGGAAACATGTACATACGAACATCATGAAAAACTGTACTATACATAGTTTCGCAGACAGAGGTGGCTCAATAAGCAGGATCAGCCTGGTAATTGATGGTTCTGTTGCATGACCGAGACGATACGCAGACGCAAGTTTCGCTCGCAACAAGTAACGTGGACAACTATGACGAATGCTCACAAAGCGAGTGACTAGAAAGATAAAGACAGCGAACACACAGGTGATGGGCGAATTCTTGCGAGATACGCGGAACACGAATGATAACTTGTAGAGTAACTATAGTCAGAAATGCACACTTCGCTCTCAGTACGAGTAATTTTGTAGCCAACATACGTACAACACAGCAATAACTTACTTACCTCTAGTTTAATCACAGTAAATGTTCTAAATGCCCCCATGGCTTTCAATGCAAGCGCACACACGTCGCATCAATGATTGACGTACCCTGTCGAATGTTCCAGCCTGAGTTCGCACAGTGTCACGTCGCCCTGGACCACCACCTCTGCTGTTCTTGATATCCGACCTACACCGCTCTGACCTTTACTTTCCCCCATCTTCGGCCACCTCCGAAATGATGCACCTTTTTTACTTGCTTTCCTAGGACCTTCCTTCTTGTTTTGTATGAAGAATTACCTTCCGCAGGTTGTCCATTGTTGTTACAATTGTCGATTTTGCATTCCAAATTGGCAATACTGTAGCTCTTACACGAATAGGAAATATATATATATATATATATATATATATAATAAATAATAAATCACAGCCATATTCAATCCACTAGTGGATGAGGCCTCTCCCCGAAGGGAGGAGTTGGTCTACTGCTCCCACGCTGACCAGACGGATTGGGAGAGGAGAGCCGAAGTTCTCACTGTG
>JAGDQP010008967.1:11928-51664 GCA_022664845.1 Lepisma saccharinum
TAGGGAGGAGTTGGTCTACTGCTCCCACGCTGACCAGACGGATTGGGAGAGGAGAGCCGAAGTTCTCACTGTGATCGCCACTGTCTTGTATTCACAGCAGCTCCCCAATTGTCCTCACGATGCTGGGTCAACACCGAAATTTTTGAGCCCCCACCGGGAATCGAACCCGGAACCGCTCGCACTGAAGTCGAGCGCGCTACCGACTAGGCTACGCAGGAGCTCATATATATATTAAAGCTTTCTTCACGCCAGCGTCCCGCCGTTCAAACTCCTCGATAGAGTTTAGCAGATAGCTAATAGAGGGCAGTGCCACGAGACTCACTGCGGAAGGAAAAACAAGAGGCGAAGTTTACATCAAATACTGATAAATTTATCGCAAGTTAGGATAGTGGATATTTCTCATGTCAATCCTTTCTTTATTTGCAATTTGTTTAGTAGGCTCAAAATACATTGAAACGTGTTATGCCACCGTATACATTAATAACGTCACGAAGTAATGCGTATAAAGACCTGTTAAAGTGCAGAGTATAATACCTTGCATCTATCGCTAATCTTCATAGTTTAAATTCGATTTAAATATGAGCTGTGAACAGTGTGCGAATTAGGTTATCTTTCCAGAGGAATAAAGTACCTGATATTGAGCCGTATGCATAAAAATCTAGTATCTACTCCAAGTAAGAAGTATAAGTAAAAACATTTGCTTAAATCGGTATGCATAATGCTTTGCTTTTACTAGCTAGTAAATACTGATTTTTTTTTTAAGTAAATACTACAAACTTTAAGTATTTACTTAAATTGACCAAGTATTTACTAGTGTGGAAGACGGAATGGGGGTAATTCAGCTTAAATGCTCGACGTGTTTGGTATTACCCTAAAATCTAATGCAGGGTATATTTAAGGCTAGCGAAATATTTTATAATTGAAGAGTACAGTGGAAAGAAGATGAAGGACATGTCGGGTCGTCCTCCATACACGACTGAATCACAGTACTTTTCTATTGTGTCGAATAATGTTCATGCCAAGTTTGGCGTAGCTAGGTATAACTGAATTGGAGCAACTTAAATGATTGATTATTTCAGAAATATTGGCAACACTGAACTACTTCACTAACCAAGACTGTTTCAACGGCTCTGAGCTAGTCTAGCCAAGACATTTCCAAAGACATCTCAGGCACGTCACTACACCTTGTAGTTCATGAGATTTAATTTCTGGACATGGACGGACACCATGAGCGGGAATAGAAGGTTCCTTTTGCTATAGCTTTGCTATCAAGGGACCTAAAATGAAGGTACAAGGTCCGGATGAATGGAGAAGGCTCAACTTTAATAAAATGATCTGTCACTTATGGAAGCAATACACTAGTAGTGTTATAACATTTGTTGCTACTATCAATTGATTTTGATAAATATTGAGTTTCTGTGACAGTGTAAAATATTTAAGAAGGAAGTCTTTCAGTTGGTCAACCCAACAAACACTTGGGTCTTGTGTGTTGCAGACCTGTAAGGGTGTGTTCAACCAGCGTGTTGTATCCAGAGAGTAGGAATAAATTTCTCAGACATGTATAGATACAGCCCACCTAAATTCCAGGCTGGGGGAATATTTCGGAAGGCAGAGCCAGAAGACATTTCTGTAGAGCGGAGCTAATTTGAACCATCTTCCGATAGAAATCGAACACTGTGCCAAACTAGTGAAAGAGTTACATAAAATGTGATATTTTAACATTTAAAATAGTTAAAAAGTTTTTTTGGAACTTTAGTAAAAAAGGTACTTTATGATTCAAAAGGTTCCATTCACCTCCTTTCTCTTTCTCTTTCTCTTTTCCCCTTAACCATACCTTCAATTTCATCCTTCAACACACACTCCATCAGGGACGTATGTCCGGACGCCCCAAAATTCATTTTTTTTTTAAATTAATATAATTTTTGGCAAAATTAGATGCTTTTTACGTAAATTTCACACCCAGCGAACCAGCTTCTAAGTACGTGCCTGATTTCCCCGGTAACCAATGTCCTATTTTTTCTTCTTAATTATCTCCAGTATTGTTCATTTCCCGTCTTCTTTCTTTAGCTGTGCCCAAGTTATATTATCTTTACTCCTCCATGTCCGTATTTCGAAAGCTTCCAATTTCCTTTCATGACTTATCCTAGAGTCTAGGTTTCCACTCGATAAGACATACTATTCCATACAAAACATTTAATCAAATCATTTCCACGATTTTGTTCCAATCGTTCATTGTGCCATTACTATTCACTTGAAGCTTATTTTAACTTCTCGTTTATCACTACATACTACTTATTCTGTACATTTGTGAATTAATTGGAATCCTGTAGGTTTTTTTCTTTTTTTAGAGAGAGAGAGAGAAATATAGAAATGCTGCAAAACTGAGAAGCGCGTTGTGTGTATTTTTCCTTCGTTTGGCTTTCCTACTTCATCTACTCTTCGATGTCCTGCGCCGCACCTTTGCTATTTTACCATTCGAGTACGTTTCTCGCTTCAAGCATCCAGAAGCGCACGAAAAAATATCAAGTTCCATCAGCGTTAAAAACGTTTTTCGAACTGTAAGTACTAACTATGGAAGTCAACTTGTCAAACCATTATTTTATATGACAGTCGACATATTGACAACCCGTGGAATTTCCTTAATAGCTTTTAAAATGTCCGTTATACGGAAGTTAATATTCTTTATAAATGACGGAAACACTGTCCATGTCCGCAGTACAGAGTGCCCGCTTTAGAGGGGTTTGTAAAGCAACGATCTCCAACAAAAGATGGCAGCACTATTTCCGTATGTCTAATGTATTTTTACCGTTACAGGAAATTTCAATGCTGCTCCAACAAATTCAAACCTAGAGAGTTCTAACTTTCAGGGAAGAAAGTTCATAACTAATTCAAGAGTTCAATCAATCCCGATTTTCTATTTTCGTTTTAGTTCATTGTTGAAAACGTTTGATTGTTGTTGCGAATATCAAAACATTTAACAATGAAGCTCTACGATATACGAAACAACTCACGATCACAGATGGTATTATATCAAGATTTAGCCTGATTTTTGAACTCAAAATTAGAAATCTTTTTACCTGTCGAAATGGTCTTTCAATAATAACCCTATCTTGCGCATGTATTTTGTTGTAAGTTTTGTGCGTGTCTACAATGGGCTTTTTATATGGTGGCAAAATCCAAGGAGAAATGGCGTAACCTGAATCACCAATCAGGTAAGCGTCTCCTCTGAATGGAGATAAGATTTCTTCGAGGCCAGATCTGCGTAAAATCCGACTATCATGTACAGAACCTCGCTACTGGGCGTCAACACAACCATTCTTTTCCATCACATGTGGCCTGGGCATTTATTGTCGGTCTATTCTTCCTGTTAATGTATTCGTCGCCTTGCATGCTCAGTTTCATTATCTCTACATGACTACAGTCAATAGCTCCAATACATCCTGGTAACTGAAAAGAAGTCTGCCAATTAGCCTTAGCATTTCAATTTCTCTCAAAGTTGCAGGAAATTCGATCCATTCATGTGTCTTATCACAAATTTTACGCACTACTTCTCTAACCGATCTACAGTACGCTGATGCACATCTCTATCCTCACCAACTCCGATCCGGAATCCCTGATCACTAATGTACCTTAGAAATACCTCCATTTTTTCTTTCCTATAGAGAGCACCACCTCTTGCTTCTTCGCCATCCCCTATAAGTGTGTCAGCCAAGAACCTTACGTTGTCTTCTTCAAATCTATTAAGTGATTGGTATATATCGTTACCTACTATTCTTCGATTTTTGTACACTTTTTGCGCAGGAACCTGCATGAATGCTGCCATGTTTACACTAGTAAAAGATACAAGTCAGCTAAACAGCAGACTTAAGAAATAATAAGTATTTACTTAAAGTATCTAGTATATACTAGTTGTTATGCATACCGTTTTGAAGCATTTATTTGGAAGTCTAGTAAATACTACAAGTCTAAGAAAATTTTATTTTTATGCATACCAATCCAAGTATTTACTTGCTAGTAAATACTTATACTTGACTTTATGCATACGGCCCATACTGAAATGTCATTGACAAAACTTTTGATATGATATGATAATTTGGGGTTTAAGATAACTTGTCCTACCAGAATATAATAATACAAATTTCCGTGCTCAACTTCACGCAGATGGAAAAATGGAATTTTTCCGAGATTCGGCACTGTATGGTTTACTGTAATATTACCTTAAAGATTGTAAACTGTTTCCGTTCTCTCTACAATGAGTAATTATTTAGTCACAGTGCTACCTTTACTGAAAGATTGGTAACACTTTCGAAGTTAGGTTAATTTGCATTAGAAATAGTAAAACAAAAATTATATTAGGAATATATTAGGTTTATATTAGAAATACTATTTACTCCTATTTTCCATGTGTACACACCAATAATTATTTCAGTCAATGCTATATATAGGATGTGGAGAACCGCTGTGACTCAGCGGTAGAGTGCTCAACTCCGATGCGTGAGGTCCCCAATTCACTATGTATTTTCTCGGGGTTCTCCCATTTCCTTCCACTTTCTTCATTCCGCCAATTCTCTCATCATCCATTTGGCCTGAGGCAAAGTTGCCTAAAGGTCTTAAAATTTAAAAAAAATAAAAAATATAGAGCGTGACAGTAATCTCTTAAAGTGGGCAACAAGTACTTTGTGTTGAAGCACTCTGTAGCATGAAGGCGTAATTGTAAGAGCCTACATTTCGGGAGATAAGTGGCAAGTGGGTGGTTACTCTAGATGAATCCCTCATCTACATGGATAACACCAACAAACCTCGCGTTGTTTTCTACCGACTTCATCCATCAAAACCCTGAAACAGTTTCGAAAGGGTTCAAGGTAGTGGCGGTTGCTGACCCCGTGGCAAACTCACGATTCTCCGAGTGGAAAAAAATGTACTTCCAGCAGAATGTCATGGACCACATTTACAATGAAGACATCCCTCGTTTGTACGGTGAGGAGCAATCTCACGTCTGGATCCACATGGATAAGGGGTATAGTCATAGTGCTCGATCTTCTATTACCCACTAAAGCAGAAAGGAGGCTGAGAAGGCAATTGTGTCATCTCGTTTTCGTCATTCCGCGTCAAGTCCCTGAATGCATCCCTTATGGACTTTTACGCCATTGGTCTGTTCACGAAACCTCACCACGGTTGAGGGTCTTTGGAAAATACAGGGCTGGGACAGCATTTCCCTTCCACGCCTGTGGTGAAGCCTTCTACGGTGGAAGTTGCGATGCTGAGTCATATGCAGATCCACGACTGTCATACTGAACACTATCGCTGGTGGTGGAAGGGAATTTCACCGTAAACAAGGTATGTAAAGCCGTCCCATCTTAACTGGATCAACCTTCTGTATATACATACCATTCATGTAAAGAAGCTGGTCAAACGTCACTACACAGTTCTGTTGCCGCTTGTTGCACTCCTCAATCACAAAACCGATATACGTGTTAATTATTATGAGATTGATAGACTTAAGATTTACGAAAGGCAGTGGTATTACTGCTGACTTTTTGTAAGCTTGTTGTTCTGATGCGATTTCCGTTAAACCACTCCACGCGTGGTACAGTTTTTCAGTCACAGGACCTGCCACCCATATCTAGTTAGAAATCAGGGTGTCTACCTGAATTCGGAATTCCCAATTCGTGACCTTTCCGTGACTTTTTCCGGACTAATTATCAAATTACGTGACCTGTACAATATACTGAAAAATTCGATAATTCTATCACTTATACTACATTCACTTTATATACTTCACAAACATCATTACTGCGATCTGAAAAGACAATACTGAACTAGGAAGATCTTACCTTATTTCAGTATGTAGTATCCAAAAAGCCCATCGACGATGCTCTTAAAACTTGCTAGGTATTCCCCCCCCCCTTCCTCTTTCAAATCTTCAGCAGTAATTTTCTCGTTCATACTCATATCACTACATACAACACTTACCAGACTAACAACGTATCTTATTGTATATAAAACGATAACAATCTAACACTGACACAGTTTCTTTTGAATGTATCATATCTTCATTAAGACAATAAAATTCTAATATAGACGCAATTTATTTTGGGCTGAAACAATTTTCTGTTGAATTCGTTCAGATTCTTCTTCAGCCTGCTCCAGTAGTTTCTTTTTCTTCTTCTAGGGTCTTAATTTCATTCCTAGTGTTGTTAATTTTGATCACTCCTCTTCTTCTTTCTCGTTGTTAAAGATTCCCTTACAGCCATCATCACACTTTTGGACACAACTATTTTATCAACTCCACCACACTGAGAGACAGCTGAATGAATACATCGCTGAGCTATAAGAGATTCTTTAAGTAGATTTTCAATGGAACACTTCTAGTTCACAGATAATCCTCTTTCAATGGCTGCATTCCCAACAGAATCTTCATGGCAAATTTCAGAAACACAGCATAGTCTGCATGTAAATTTTCAACGAAACATGTATCCAATCTTTGCGTTTTCCATTCAAAATGTCAGCTTTGCTGGAATTCCTTACTTTCACAAATTTTAAGGTAACGGATTTTTATTTAATCCGCTTCTGAGGGAGAAATCCAGTTCGTAGAAATTAATTCCTCTAAAGCTAGAGTCACTCGACAATTGCTTAATACTGAACTAAGCATGACTGATGGTGCCAAACATGTCGCTCCCTTTATCATTTTATTACGTAAAGGATTTCTTTTATTAATTGGTTTTTCAAATATAGTAATCCAGAAATCCCTGCAATCACGTCTAAAGGACATGATGTTTCTGTCTTTCAAAGCTTTACATGCTGATCTTGCTCCAAATCCTATATCAATATCCTTCACTGATAATAAATTATCTTTATTCTTAATACCTACTGAAAGCATCTGTGCAGAATTTTTAACAGTTTTATACTTCGTTCAGAAATCGCTTGCCAATATTACTAAGTATTGAATACATTTCAATGTACAAGAATAGCATCACAGGTTTGTCCATCTAAAAAGAAATGAAAAAAGATTATAATTTCGCAGCCACCGACTGAAGAAACGATAATTTAAAAGGAAGCAAATCGTCTTTCACAAAAGCGCTCAAAACGAAGAAGTTATTGCTCTCAGGTAGGTTAGCTGAAACAGACTCAATATACTTTTTCAAATAGGGTATAATATGTAAAGCTCTTTCAATTACATTTATATTCTTAACCCATTTTCAGAGGAAATAAAGATGAACCCGTCACAGATATATATTACGACCGTCTAGATAGGAAATCTTTGAAATAATAATACAAAGCTCTCAAAAACTCATTAATTTTGCATGCAGGTAAGTTGTATGCTGTTTTGCAGCTACCGTGCACAAAATGAAGAGAACACGTGCTGGATCTATTAGAATTTTGCCGTCTTCATTTAATTCTGATGATTCCATTAATCGTTTGAAATCACTTAAGAACTTGATGTTTCCAGAACACTTGGACCATCCGTTGCAATTTGCAATATATTCATTTTGCTGAGAGACCTAATTTAAGAATACCTTCATGGAAAGCTTTCAACAGATCAGATGCACTTGAACGGCCCAAAAATACTGATGTTAAGTAACAAGTTGACATTTCCTGAACTGAAATATTCCAGCAACAAACGACAATATCCATTTACCCAACTTGACTCACCTTACCCCAACTTTAATCAACAGATAAACAGAAGTATTCACATGTATGCAGTTTCTTAACTAGTGAATCTTCGGAAAAAGGACCAAGTTCATAAGTTATCATGTACGAAAGTTTGTCTTTCTGCATGTGAAATTTCTGTGCTATTACACTGTCAGGAAACATTAAACGATATAAGTCATTGTCTCTTGCACAACTTCATGCTGAAGAATGCGCCATAACCTTATTTATTGCCCACAAGCTTCTGCTTTTAACACAACTTCTGAAACGACAAAAGAACTTAAATCAGCACTATGTCTTCAACTTTCGACGATCTTGGTTTTGAAATATTTGAAAAATTGGTATCCTGCGACTTTTCTGCCAGAGAACACTTGGTTTGTGACGCTGATATATCAACTTTTCTGAAAGTAAGAACGCTATGTTTTCCAGAGCGAAATGCTGCTGACAATTCAACATGCTTCTTGCCCTTAGCATGAACTTTCACTGCATTTAAACCACTGTGAGAAATATCAAAAGTAACTACAAAATCTTACCAGGCACACGTCGAAGCCACTTTGCGTTGTCTTCATTTTCATCATTAGGGAAAGGAGAGACTGCGTTTTGGGGACACAGTTACAGAGCTAGCACGTATTCCATATATACATGGTTTGGGTAATGTTCCTAAGTACGTACTGGTTGGAATAAAAGCTAACTTTTCTACTATTTTTGCATCTGGTATGGTCTTGGGTCGCGTGGTACGCAGATTTCTGTTTGTAGTGTTGCGGCAGGCGTTACACATTTCACTTCTCCCATAACGTGAAAAGTGGCATGGGCCTCTACAGTACGGGCATTATGATCGGCGTTATCAGTCTGCACTGCACAAATTCATCTTCGTGTACTGTGTTTGATGGTTAAAGAGTCACAGAGTCCTCATACGTGCAAATCTTCCCAAAAAAAACTGAGATACCCAAGTTATGTAGCCAATGTACGATATGTTAATATCCTGTTAACACGCCTAAGTGATGTAGATGAAATAATTGGGGATCACCAATGCGGATTTAGAAAAAATACATCTACGTTAAACAAGATTTTCGCCTTTAGACAACTATTAGAAAAGAAATGGGAATGCAACGGGACGGTTCACCAGTTGTAGAAATATATGAATAAAAGTAATTAGAACTATTCTTTTGCTATTATTGGCCATAAAATAAATTATAATACAGCGATGTTTCTACGTCCGTAATCATTAGCGATGAAGGCTTGCTTCTCACTTGGGACATTAAATAATTCTTTTAGAATACAAATTATACATGGTTTTCATATGTATAGAATCTAAGAAGGGTAGCAGTTAATGAAAGATTAGCTCATAAATGCACGGAATGCTGTAACCGAAACAAACATGTGTTTTATAAGATTTTTACATTGCTTATCTTTCGGTAAGAGTTAAGCTTGAAGCTTGTCTACCCGAAGTATCTCGTGACCATGCGCGCTGCGTCACATTATTTATTTCCCTTTTCGTCCATAGGGCTGGGGACGCGAATTCGAATCCCGAAGTGTGTTATTCTTTTTCACAAAGCTTCGTTATCTATGCTCGTATTGCATGGACGTATTAATCTGATTCCTGTCAAATGCAAAGGGAGTTGGATTAACAGAAATATAACGATTACTATTCCTCTAATAAGGGTATAGGAAATATAAGCATTTCAAGGTTTAGTCTAATAATCATATCAATAATTCTAATAGTCATTTTAAAATGTTTAAAAAGAAGCAGAGTAATCGAAGTTATATTCGCTGAGGTCAAACTTGAAGTCAATGACTCTACCTGCTTTACTGTTATTTAATTGCTCGCATGAATTCTTCAACTGCAGAAGGCTAACTAAATGAAAGGGGCTGCCAATTTTAAACACCAGATTAGAAACGGTGGGATAAATCTAGATCGCTGAACCCAAATTTGAAGTCAGTTTTTCTGTCTGTTTGCATTTAGGCGTTAGCCCCCAATACAGACAGAGGAATCAAAATTAAGAGGTCCAATATTTTGAGATAGAACATAGAACTAACAGACAGAACATACCAGGTGGACAGAATAACTGAGCTTTCTCGTTCTCGCTCGATTTAAATCCACGTTGCTCTCACCTAAGGAATATCATTGGTTTCTTGATTTTTCGCAAAATATACTATTTTAGAATTGCATTTTTTTAAGTAAACTTTTATCATGCCGCATTGAATGAACAAAGAATTTCTCAGTAGCAGAATAATGGTTTCCAAATACGAGCTGCATTTCTCCTACTTTGTAAGGTAACTTGGAGTTTTGTAAATGAGGTTGGTGTACATTATTTTCCCCAAATGCATCTAATCGAATGAATAAACTGTTTTACGATTTGGAAAGAAATTTATATTGTCGTACGTGCTTTAGGTTTTCAATGTAGAAAGTGCACAAAGCTAATAACAACGCCAGCGATCTGTTGTTATCCAACGATCCAGCACATCAGCTTATCCTTATTGCACACACTCATTTCGCTTATGTGTCTTCCATTTTTTTTTATTTATTTTTCTGAATATGATTATATACCGTCCTATTACGATTTATTAAAACATTTACAAAGTTGAAATTAACACAGAAAAAATTGACATCTATTTACAAAGTAGTTCTGGAAACACTGATTTCACGTAGCTGCCAAAAGAGGTTGAAAATGAGGGATAAAAAATTTAATATATATATATATATATATGTGTGTGTGTGTGTGTGTGTGTGTATATATATAGATAGATAGATAGATAGATAGATAGATAGATAGATAGATAGATATTGTATAGTGTATACTGTTTTCGCCTCCCAATATTATAATCACAGTACTGGATTTTCGATAATATAGTTAATGTATATTTTCGATCACAATGTCCAGGAAGATAATATAGTTAAAAGTATTACGAAAACAAGCATTTAGTAGTTTCTTTAACTTATATGTACAGTCTCGACAGGCCCCGATAGCTTGAACCTGTCACTTGCAGTCCCTTAGGCATATCACGGCTTAGGAATAGCTGAGTGTTTAGCCCATAAATAGAAGGTAAATGGAAAAAAAATAAATCGAAATACCTTTTAGGGTCACTTTACACCGAGGGATAACATTCCTTAGACATGCGAGGGACTTTAGACCACACAGCCCTTGTTAGGCCATTAAATAACAGTGATATAACTGAATAAATACTCCGAGAGAACGCAATAAATATAAGTTCATTCACCCAATAGAAAGGTAGGTAAATCCCACTATATTCCACCATTATTCACGCCTGGATTATTCCTGTTATTTTCTGGTCAATGCATGGAGTATACAATTTATGGGTCAATGTCTGCCTTTGGAAGATTTCAGAAATATTGTTAACTTTCCAATTACATTTTAATTTTCTGCTACTACTATACTTTTTTATCCTTATAGCGTTAAAATACGAGATTGTACAGTGCAACATGCACCTTTGTTTAATGTTCATGGTTATTTTTATTCTATGGGAATATATTAGGAATATTCCCTATTTTGTTTTTTCTTCATGATACCAAGCAAGCATTCTAATTCTACGAAAAGTCCCAGCATATTTCTAATTATCCAGGAATACCCCTGAATATTAGGAATTAAAATGAAATAATCCTGTAATATGCTTATTGCGAGAAACTTATTTTAAACACATGCAGAGAATGATAAACAAATTAGTTTAAAAACAAGAAAATATTCGTATCATAGAACTTTTAATTTTTGCTCTGGGAAATACATTTTAAGAAAAAAAAAAATCAAAAGTTGAAAAACTATTTCTGCAACATTATAGTTTCTTACGCATATTTTCTTCCCATTTCTGAAGGTAAAGTAGAGAACTGTTCTTAAAACGCAACCACGAATACGATGCAAAATGTGTTTGTGAATACACTTCAGTTGCAAAGCAACTGTGCTGCTTCAAAGCATCTGTATAGAGCTAGACTGGTAGTCATTGTGGCGTGTAAGCGAAGCCTTTTTATGATATCAGTTGGCAACATGTCTTACTGTTAGCACAAGTCCCGCACCTGTCCGCTCTATCTTTTTCTCTCCTACCACGTGAAAACGCTTTTGCGATACGTTGCCGTTTTTCCATTGTGTTTGTGAAGTTCCTGATTTTTAATTTTAATTTTTAAGGTTTGTGAAGTTCCTGTACGTCTGTCTTGGTATTCTTTAAGTACCTATGTTCGACCTTTCTTACCATTTTATATACACACTGTATATATATTCTTCTTTACGCGTATTTTAGGAAAATTTAATATTCATACGTTCATGTAACACCGACATAGATAACGGAGCTATATAGAAAAAGAATAATACAGTTAAAAGAAAATTGGCTTCTGTGGGTGGGGTTCGAACCAACTTCGTCAGCTTTATGGACAAAAAGAAAGAAAAAAAGCGAATAAACATCAAGCTACAACCACGGCCACGAAAGATTTACAGGGTTCCTACTGGTCAGGGAAGTCAGGGAAAATGGTGTAGGTCAGGGAAACAAAGGGAAAGTTACCGAAAATCAGGAAAATTTTATAAAATATATTTTGTCTAACATTAATTCTACACAATTTCACCTTAACCATTATAGTTGTACTAAGTAGCTATTTTGTTTTTATTTTTTCTTATGCAATGCTTTGTTTTAGTTTCAGGTTATATTGTTAGTGGCATGAGTATTCATCATGAGTGACAAAAAAAACATTTTTCAATTTTCAGTGGTTGGATGAAACTACACATCCTGAATTTTCTCCATGGCTCTCTGAAGTGAAGTGTAATAGTCAGAAAGCTTGGTGCAAAGTGTGTAAGAAAACTATTAATCTCAGTAATATGGGAAGACGTGCCATCACATCTCATTCCAAGGGACCAGTGCACTCCAGAAATTTAGCAGCATGGGTATCAAATCTTGGTATCAAGACAATTTTTGGACCAAAAGTTGTACAGCCTGGTGGCGTTGCAGCCAGTAAGTCAAATGTAAATGCTGTACAGCCTGCTGATATTGCAGCCAATCAGTCTGTTGTGAGTGCTGTTGTTCCAGCCAACCACTCTACTCTGAGTGTAATTAAGATCACAGAAGCATCACCGTCTACAAGTGTCCCAGGAAGAGGAAGGAATGAGAACGAACATGGTGATATTGGAAAATTTGTTATAAAAGAAGATGTAACAAGAGCAGAGATCCTGTGGTGTCTTCATGTTGTGTCAAAGAGTTTGTCACACAATTCCTGTTCCAAGTATTTTATCACTTTTTAAATTAATGTTTCCAGACAGTAATATTACAGGCAGCATGTCAATGTCAAGTGATAAAATTTCTTATTATGTGTCATTTGGTTTGGCACCGTTTTTGAGAGCCAATTGCTCGATCGGTTGAAAGTTTGTAATAGGTATGTCATTTGCTTCGATGAAGCTCTCAATAAGGTAGTTCAGAGGGCACAAATGGATTTGCTTGTTAGGTTTTGGGACAATGAAAAAAATCAGGTTGTTTGTAGTTATTTGGGTAGTGTATTTATGGGACAATGTACTGCAGAAAAACTCTTTGAATGTTTCCTGAAGGGAATCAGTACTTTGCAGCTAGAAAATGTTTTACAGGTGTCCAATGTAAATTTGAAGTTTTTTCAAGAACTACAGGAGCACTTTCGGTCACTAGATACGACTAGTGACAGAGAGCTTCTCGACATAGGTACATGTGGGCTTCATGTTGTACATGGTTCCCTGAGAACTGGGTTAAATGCAGTTAAATGGGATGTGTACACAGTGTTACGACACTTGTATTTCTTGTTTATCGATTCTCCTGCTCGGCGCGCAGCATTTACTCACATAACAGGTAGCGGAACATTTCCTTTAAAGTTCTGTGCTGTAAGGTGGTTACAGAATTTCCCTTGTTTGGAAAGGGCACTAACTCTTTGGGATAAAGTTGTTCTTTTCCTGGAAAGGTCTACTACATTCCTGGACACCAAACCAGCCGGAAGTCTCAGAGAAGCAGCAAAAGATAGGTTTTTGAAAAGTAAATTTGCTTTTCTCAAAACATTGTGCGAAGAATGTCGAAGTTTCCTGTGCCATTTCCAGACGTCGAAGCCAATGGTGACATTTCTATACGAAGAACTAGAACAGCTTCTGAAAAACTTGCTTCATCGCATTGTTAAACCTGATGTGTTGGATAGGTTTTCAACCTCAGGCAAGTTGTTAGCCATTGATCTGAGTATTTCTGACAACTTGTTGCCTGCTAGAAAAGTGGATATTGGTTTTGCTGTACAAAGAGAATTTACTAAAGTAAATGTATGTGAACATGAGAAGTTAGAATTCAAGCTACAGTGTAGACATTTACTTGTTGCAATGGTCAATAAGTTGAAAGAAAGGTCACCCCTTAGGTACAAACTATTGAAAAGTCTGTTTTCTCTGAATCCATCCACCACTTCAAACGCAGCATTAGTAGGTGAAATTAATTTTCTGACTTACTTCAGATCTTGCACACATCAAATCAGATTAGTGACACTGTTGCAGAGAATGCAGAGAAACAATATTCTCTGCTTTGTAGCCAAAGCAAGAAAGTTCTCAAGGAAATTTTAAAAGCTGTGATACATTTTTGGGGGGGCGGGGGGAGGGGAAAACTAGAATTGCCTCTTTTTACAGCAGTTTTTTGTGTGGAATTGCCATGTTCAAGGTTCTGTGGGAAGTAATTAAGCTTTGCTTAATACTTTCCCATGGTAATGCCAGCGTTGAAAGCGGCTTCTCCGTAAACAAAGGCATTCTAATCGAAAACATGCTTGAGGAGATGATTATTAGACAACGCCAAGTACACGATGCTATCATGGAAGCTGGTGGTGTTCAAGCAGTGAAAATCGGTGCAAAAATGCTGAAATACGTGAAATGCTACAACAGAAAAAAGAAAAATTAAACATTGCTGAGAAGAGGAATAAGAGAAGCAGCAGGTTCTCAAAAAAATGAATAAATTAGAGAATGAGAAGAGGCGTATGATAGTAGAAACAGACGTAAAGCAAAGGGAGATTACAACTCAAATTGACGACATCAAAAAGGAAATAAGCAATATTGCACAAGTCACAGATCCTAATTGAAACATATGAGACAAGTCGTCTCATATATAGTGTATGTTTCATTGTCAGATGTTTGTAGGTAATCTAATAATTGCAATATTGGAATGGATAAGTAACAATATTAGAATAAATGAATGTATAAGAAGTATCGTATCTTAAGAGTAATTGATTGTCAGACGTTTGTGGGTAGATATTAATGATCACAATATGGGACGTTGCTCAGATTTTTATGTGAGGTAAGTGGAATGTACGTATGAGCAATTGATTATTATTTGTCTCTACAGAATAAATGTTTTCATATATAAATATACCCTGTTATTTATTCCTTATTTATATGTCAACGTCATCCGACACCTGGGTTGAAACGCCGTATCTTAACAAGTGGCGACTGTCACGAAAGTCAGGGAATTTCCTGTCTAAGGTCAGGGAAGGTCAGGAAGAAGTCAGGAAAATAGATTTCTCCAGATCGGTAGGAATGGTAAAAGAGGTTTCGAGTTGAACTCTTGTCGAAATGTAAGCAAAGTAAAATTGTATAAAGCGCTTTTTTGTTTAATTTTCAGTGTTGCATGTATCTATGAGCTAATCTTCCTTTTAATGCTATTTTCCTAAATTCTATACATATGAAAAACCATGCCCTATAATTTGGTAAAGATTTAGAAAGGGAATTTAACGTTCCAAGTGAGAATAAGCAACACTTCGTCGCTACTGATTACGCACGTGCTGACACCGCTGCATTAAATTTATTTTATGATTAATAATAGTGAAAGAATAACTAGATAATGATAAATAAAAATAAAAATAATGAAATCGCGACGACCAAGGGGGGCAGGTCATGTAGCTCGGATGGGGGAAAAACGAAGATTATATATATTCTATTCTGGTTGGAAGGCCGGATGGAAGGAAACCATTGAGAAGACAAAGACGTCGTTGGGAGGATAATGTTAGAAGAGACCTTCGAGAAGTAGGTGTTCGTGATGAAAACTGGCTTGATGTTGCCCAGAATAAAATGCAATGACGAAAGTTTGTTACTACGGCGATGAACTTGCGAATTCCATAAGCCATAGAGTTAGTTAGTTAGAAAGAATAACTATCTTCAATTTGTTTAACCAAAGAGAATATCAGTAGAGCCTAGTAGCTTTTCTTATTTTATTTTATTTATTTAGGTTCAGACCAGAGAAGTTTGTACCTGTAGAAACTGGTGTAACTAGTAAATCAACATTTAAAAACAGGAGAGTGGATCCTCATGTTTTTCCAGGTTCCCACAAAGAGTGTAATTCATATCAAGACAGTTTTCTTTAGAAACCAACAAGAGGGTTTAATAAAAACTATAACAAATACATATATTACGATAAAGAAAATTGAGTATATTTTGAAGAGGAACTTATCTGTTGATGAATGACTTATTCGTAACACGTTTCTTAATGAGGGAACACATTTTATTTTGTAATTTAGGCTTCTGAAAGACAGCGGTCATTTTGTGATTGACTGAGTGTACATGTTGGAGGGTAGTTCGGATTCGATCGACTTACACTTCGGTATGATGAAATTACTGTTAAGTTAAGGTGGTCTTTTTCACCATTTTACAGAACCATTTTCTACTCTTTCTAATGAGATTTATCTCTAAAGTTTTCACTTTAGCACATTCAAATTATACGCAGTTTCTATGTAAATTTTCGCATGTTTTGAATATTTACTGTGACTATTTTAAGTTAACTCTTTTCGAAGTTAAGAGATAATTTATGTCATTTTATGCAACATCTTTACATCAATATAAAATCTGCAAATGTGCTTTCTTATATTTTTCTGTAATTTATCCATAAGAAAATTCCATTGAAATATGTGCTAACGGGATGCACATTACTGGATGATTGGCGTAAAATAGTTTAAAGGAAAGATGATACATTGAGGTAGCACACAAAATAATAGTATGTAAATCTTGTTGTTTTAACAAAATAACAACGTTAAAGGAAAAAAAAGAAAGAAAGAAATACACACTTGTTACTGTTAACACCAGCATAAAATAGTTTTCGGGGGTCGCGGTGGCCAATGGAAGAGCACTCATCTATAGTGCTTGCAGTCGTCAGTTCGATCCCTGCTCATGCCATGTGGGCTTTGCGATGGACAAACACCGTGTGCCTGGGTTTTCTCGGGTTCTCCCGTCCTCTTCCACTCCTTCATTCCACCAATTCACCCATCATATCATACATAATCCATCAAGCCCAAGTAAAAGTTGCCTAAAAGCCTTAAAAATTAAATTCAAATAGTTTTCCAAGGATACAGTTTCATTGCTTCCAAAAAAATATATTATTACAAGGATAAAACACAATAATAATTTATGACACTTACCTCATACGTAACCAAATCACCAGGCTTATTTAAGTTTTCAAAAACTGCTTTCCTTTTTTCTGGTATCACTTCTACAAGGTTGTGACGAAGATTAACTTTGATATCTCTTGTATTGCACACTTCCCACAATCTATCAGCATATTTCTTCACGCTGAACAAAACATCTTGAGAAGTGTTGTACATCACTACAGCTCTGTCCCTCTTTCCCGTCTGCAAAATAAATTATTTTATTTTTTTTTTCTCCTAAAAATATAAAAGTTTTCTTTTTTAGCATTCAATTTTAAATAATGTAAATAACATTAATTGTATTGTCGAGAAGCTTTTAAGA
Organism: Lepisma saccharinum; assembly: GCA_022664845.1. Classification (NCBI taxonomy): domain Eukaryota; kingdom Metazoa; phylum Arthropoda; class Insecta; order Zygentoma; family Lepismatidae; genus Lepisma; species Lepisma saccharinum. Next base: position 29,289 of record JAGDQP010008967.1, read on the forward strand.
ATTTCAACAAGATTATCGGGGAGAGCAGCCATGGAAAGGTTCTCATCTGAATAACCACATTTATACATTTATAGCATTTTCAATCAAATTCCAACACCGTTCAACATAATGTATAGGTTCGGTGACTGCGCAGAGATTAGCACAAGTTCAGAAGAACAGAACTTATTCGTAGGTGCTTCAGACGATGCCTAAAATCGCCTCTCAGAGGAGCATAATATTGTAAGTTTTCTTACTCGATGCATCATAAATGCATATATTATTTCTATAGAAACGTTAATGCATTTGATATGCATAAACATTAGAAAATATGTCAAAAATTAATAAGAAAACCTCCAGTTAAGAAAAAAATATGTTTTTCATACTGATTAAGCAGCGAGGAAAACATATGAAAAGTTACACCTACCGTGCGGTTCAGGAGTACTCACAATTAAAATACAAATTAAAATAAATATGCTTTGATGGTCCCCAAAGGTTAAAAATTAAAAATCAGGAAAAGGACATCTGAAAAAGGGGAACTCAAGACGACGTATATACCAAAGCTGGCTCGTTGAAGAAATGCAAATGGCGGCTATCTTACATCAAAGTGCGGTTGGTGTGGGTCTTGCCAGATACATGCAATAATATTTTCTAAAAGGTGATCCCAGTCTCTACCCAGTGACGTAGTGTCAATACTTAATTTGTTTTACTCCGGTTTGAGTGATTTGATATAAAAACCTTCAAAAATCATAAGTTCGTTAACATTACTGGAACGATGGATAATCTAGTATTTTCCATTTTATGTTTGGTAGCTAAAAAATATTTAGAAAACCCTGGCACTGTATCGATTTTGGATGAATCTCGCAAATGTTCTTTTAACCGTACAGGAACATTACGCTTAGTTATACCTAAGTATTTGTCCTTGCACTCACAGGTTACTTCGTAAACACCTGGACTATAGATTGGATCTACATAATAGGATTTAAATTTTGTAAGTTGGTTTTGAATATTGATAGGTGGTCTTTCAGCTGCCTTATACCATATTTTGCAACTGCTTTCCTCAGTTTTTCGGTTATACCGGGAAAGGTAGGAATGGACACCCACTTATCACCCTTTGCTCTAACTTGTTGGTCATTCTTCAAACTGTATTTAGTTTTGTTGTAGATTTGTAGCATAATGTTTCTATCATAACCGTTTATTATACCAATATTGATATTTTTTTTCTATTTCACTATTTAGGTCAACCAAGTTAGTGCAAACCACAAGGGCTCTTCTGAATAAATTGGCCTAGATGTTTAATTTCAACTTACTGCTATGAAAAGAACTGGCATATATGTAATGCAAACCTACTGTTGCCTTCCGAGAAATCTTCATTTGAAACTTATTATTATGTCTGTATATAGTGAGTTCTAGAAAATTTATACTATTGTTTTGTTCATGTTCAAATGTGAACCTAATGTTTCGATGTATGTTTTGTAATGCTTCTGATAAAAACTCCAATTCATCTTTATGTTTGTAAATTAATAAAGTATCGTCAACATAACTAAAATATTTTATGAATTTTAACCTATCCGACTGTAAAATTTCCTCTTCAAACCTGTGCATGATTATGTCAGCCAAAATAGGGGAAAGAGGGCTGCCCATCAAGAAACCCCTTGTTCTGTCTGTAGTAATCGTTTTCAAATTGAGAAACGTTATTTAATAAACAAATTTTAAGCAGAGTAACCAGTTCATTTATTTCTAGACTGCCTAACATATTGTTTTTCAAAAGCCATTGGACACTTTCTATTGACAAATCAATACGAATTGAGGGGTACATCTATCGAAGCTAATTTAATTTTATTGGCATTAACTAACGAATGTAAGATTTAAAGTGAAGGTTACACCAAACTTGCAAAAAGCCCTACAAATAAAATAGATAAAAAAAAAAAAAAAAACACGAACACATATTAATTGTTGTTGTTATTAACACGAACGCTGTTGTTTGATCCAGACTTGGCGAAAAAGTTAATTATAACGTCTCCTTCAATGCCAATTGCATACGGTTTTCCAAAGATTCACAAAATTGGTATGCTTTTGAGAATTATTATTTCAGGTCAAAGTAATAGGTTAGGCAGTCTAGAAATAAATGAACTGGTTACTCTGCTTAAAATTTGTTTATTAAATAACGTTTCTCAATTTGAAAATGACTCCTACAGACTGGACAAGAGTTTGGTGATGGGCATCCCTTTTTTTTCCCCCTATTTTGACTGACATAGTCATGCACAGGTTTCAAAAAGGAAATTTTACAGTCGGATTTGCGAAAATTCATAAAATATTTTAGGTATGTTGACGATATTTTAATAATTTACAAACATAAAGATGAATTGGAGTTTTTATTAGAAGCATGACAAAACATACATCGAAACATTAGGTTCACAGTTCAACATGAACAAAACAATAGTATAACTTTTTGGATCTCACTATATACAGACATAATAAGTTTCAAATGAAGATTTCTCCTAAGGCAACAGTAGGTTTGCAGTACATACATACCAGTTCTTTTCACAGCAATAGGTTGAAGCTTAACATCTAGGCAAATTTATTCAGAAGAGCCCTTGTGGTTTGCACTAACTTGGGTGACCTATTAGTGAAATAGAAAAAAATATCAATATTGGTATAATAAACGGTTATGACAGAAACATTACGCTACAAGTCTACAACAAAACTAAATACACTTTAAAAAATGACCAACAAGTTAGAGCAAAGGATGATAAGTGGGTGTCCATTCCTACCTTTCCCGGTATAACCGAAAAACTGAGGAAAGCAGTTGAAAAATATGGTATTAAGGCAGCTGAAAGACCACCTATCAATATTCAAAACCAACTTACAAAATTTAAATCCTATTATGTAGATCCAATCTATGGTCCAAGTGTTTACGAAGTAACCTGTGAGTGCAAGGACAAATACGTAGGTATAACTAAGCGTAATGTTCCTGTACGGTTAAAAGAACATTTGCGAGATTAAACCAAAACCGATGGAGCGTCAGGGCTTTCTAAATAACTTTTGGCTACAAAACATACAATAGAAAATACTAGATTATTCATTGCTTCAGTAATGTTACCGAACTTATGATTTTTGAAGGTATTTACATCAAATCACTCAAACCAGAATTAAACAAATTAAGATTTGACACTACGTCACTGGGTAGAGACTGAGACCACTTTTTAGAAAATATTAATGCATGTATCTGGAAACACCCACACCATCCGCACTCCGATGAAAGATAGTTGCCATTTGCATTTCTTGGACGAGACAGCTTTGGTATGAGTAGGTATAAACGGCCGGAGCTGGCCCACCGAAATATGGAATAAAATACCATTTACGAACTTTTCAGCGACGTCAAAGACGTGGAAGGTAACTAATCCACACCTTCCTGATACCGGTCTTCCCAAGTATTTTACCATTTACTGTTAATTTCCATTTTTTCATTTTTTAAATCGGATGGAAACACTGACGTATGAGGGGCTTAAAGGTTCCCTATTATGGGATAGCTTTCGTTTATTTATAAATCCATATACTAGGTTACAGAACTCAACAAATACGGTTTATTCATAGATATGTTTTACTCATAATATATATTACCATTTACCAATTATTTCCTATGGAATCAAAACTCCCAGATGAACTGACCAGATACTAGTGAATCACCGAATAAACTCCAAAGCTTTACTCTTCATGCATGCATGTTCGTCAAGTGTATATACAATTGCGAATACATGTCTAGTAATCTATATATAAGCGGTCTATATATCTGGTGTAGTAAAAAGTAATCCATTATTTTGCCAATAGATGGCTTCAGTGATCTGTATCTCGCGTTGTATAAGTCCGATCGGGTTCAACGAGATGGCGTTCAAATGATGAGATTGCGTACTACAAACACTGTTCAGATAGTTGTGATGAGTTGACTCAGTGTTGTGTGAGCGCGCGTCAAAATGGACACTAGCAAAGAGAAAATACGCTATATTTTACAGTTTTTCTTCGATAAAGGCGAAAACGCAAGCCAGGCGGCTGCAAATGTGAATAGTGTATATGGTCCTGATAGTGTAACAGCAAATCACGCGCAATTTTGGTTTCGTCGATTCCGTGCAGGTAATTTTGACGTCAAACATGTACCACGCACTGGAAGGCCACGTGTCGAAAATGTCGATAAAATCATGGACATTGTCGCGTCCGACCGTCATGTAAGCACTGTTTTGATTGGCCAAGAGCTAAACATTGCACAAAAAACCGTGTGGAACCATTTGCATAAGGCTGGATACAAAAACAAGCTTGATGTATGGGTGCCACACGAGTTAACGCAAAAAAACCTCATGGACCGAATTTCCATCTGCGAATCGCTGCTAAATCGCAACAAAAGCGACCATTTCTGAAGCGGTTGGTGACTGATGATGAAAAGTGGATCACTTACGACAACGTCACGCGAAAACGGTCGTGGTCGAAGCGCGGTGCGCCGGCGCAAACGGTGCCCAAGCCAGGATTGACGGCTGTGTGTTTGGTGGGATTGGCAGGGAATTATCTACTATGAGCTGCTCCCCTACGGCCAAACCCTTAACTCGGAACTATACTGTCAACAATTGGACCGTCTGAAGGCAGCAATCGCCCAGAAGCGGCCAGCTTTCGCCAATAGGAGAGGCATTGTGTTCCACCAGGACAACGCCAGGCCACACACATCGATAGTGACTCGCCAGAAGCTCCGGGAGCTTGGTTGGGAGGTTCTTATGCATCCACCTTATAGTCCGGACCTGGCACCGAGTGATTACCATCTGTTCCTGTCCATGGCGAACACGTTTGCTGGTGCAAAATTCGCGTCAAGAGAGGCTTGTGAACATTGACTGTCTCAATTTTTTGCCAACAGGGACAAGGGCTTCTATGAGAGAGGCATCATGATCTTACCTTCCAAATGGCAACACGTTATCGAACAAAACGGCGCATATGTGACCTAAATCAGATCATTCTAACTATGGTAAGTCAAGCCTTCAATGTCATGCAAAAATAATGGATTACTTTTTACTACACTAGATATAAGCCAAACCGGACAAAGGTTAGCAGTATATTTTCCCTACATGCATGGTGTGACATATATATACCGCTGTTTCCTTACATGCATGGTGTGAATGACCATAGTCACCTCAGTGACTGATGACATCCCAGCTGACGTAGTAGTATGATTACACAATCCTGGCAAACTCTTCCTCGGTTACTACTGCTTTGGCTTTGTAGGGACCAGCTGTTGCTGCGCCCGTTTCCTAGCTTGGAGGATGCTGATTGTGTCCTGCAGGTTCCTTGTAATTGGCTGACGTCTTTTTAAAGAGTTGAGGAATAATCTGCTTTCATTCTCACCGTGTGCCCCAAAAGTTTATGACGTTTTTGTCGTAGTACCTAATCTCGGATACGTATAATGTATTTTTAGCAGTTTGCTACTATTTCATCTAATTGTAACAGCTACCAACTGATCTCTATGTGGAACAGACCCATATTCAAGCTCTACTGTGATATTGTCATAGTAGTTAGTACGAATGGAACATTAATTTCATATTATATATAGTTTCTTCCCCTTCCCTAAATATATATAAGGTAAATTTAAGACAAATGAAGGAGAAAAAAGGATAATACTTACAGCTTAGATTCGCATTGGATCACACATATTAACATAAAAAGTCACTATATTTCGTGTATTACACATTTTCAAGTATATAGGAAGATAGTGATGTTCACGTTCATAAAGTACAAGTTTGAAGAGACAGTGGCGACACGTAGCGGACAAAAATCAAACATGGGGAACAACTGACTGCTGTAGCGCGTACATTTCCGGAACTTGAAATAATAATAACTGTATAGCGGGTAAGTACAAGGTGGGATCGTGGATAGAAATGTGTTGAAAATGCAGAAGAAAAGGGGAGCTTAGAGTTATTGAAGGTTAAGGCCAGATTTTTATGGCGCGCTCAAACCGTGAATAAAGGCATTCTCCCAAAGACGGCGTGTGGAGAGGCAGGTCGTAGGGGGTAAAATGTGGATTATGGCAACCAGGAAAAATAGTATTCTGGGACTCGGTGTGCAAGGAAACTGGGGCATCCGGTTTGCTGATAGTACAGAAGTGACGATGGTTATTAATTCGAATGTTAAGAGCACAACTTGTTTCCCCCACATAAAAGGCATCACAGAACTTGCAGGTTAGGATGTATATAACATTAGGGGTGTGGCATGTACCCTTGGGATTGAGGGTGTACCGACCATTAGCAGTATTGATACTGATTGTGGGAGAAGTGACGAAAATGGACCAGACCTTACATATGTGTCTCTGGCATGTCTGGGCGCCGGTTTGGTGTGGTGGCAAGGAGGGATTCGTACGGACCAAGATGTTTCTAAGATTAGGTGGATGTTGAAAAACTAATCTAGGCTTGTTCGGGAATATTGATCTTGTGTCTCGGTCAGATTGGAGAATGTGGAAATTAGAGTGTAGGATTTGTTTGACCTTGGTTAGTTTAGGATGGAACTGCGTGATTAGAGAAGTGGGTTGGGCGCGGTGGGTAGGATTTTTGAGTGTGTGAGGATGCACGGCGGATCTGTTTGGTTACAAGGTTAGAAGGGTAACCTCGGATGACTAGAGCCTCCTGGAGGCGTTGGTTTCAGTAGCAGAGGTGTTGGAATTCAGGCATTGTCCTCTGAGGGCAAGGGAGAAAGGAATCGCTTTCCTGTTGTGGTAAGGATGGGAACTTGATTAGTGTAAGTACTGCATATGATTGGTGGGTTTTATGTGAACGGAAGTGGTCAGAGTGTTGTTTTCTAAGGTGAAGTCCACGTCAAGGAATGTGACTCTTTTGTCGGAAATGGACCACGTGAACTGGACAACACGGAATTGGTTCAGTTGTTCTAGGAATGTCTTGATACTAGTTTCACCATGAGTCCATAACATCATTATATCGTGCAAGAATCTTATCCAGAGTAGAGGTCGAAGGCTGAGTTTGCAGGAAATCATGTTCGAGTTTGCCCATAAACAGATTAGCATAACAAGGTGCCATTCTCGTACCCATGGCTGTGCCTCGGATCTGAAGGTAGTGTTTGTTGTGAAAGGTGAAGTTGTTACATGTGAGAACTAGGTCGGCCAGGTTAAGAAGGAAAGCTGTGGTTGGGCTATGAGGTTTGGGTCTCTGGTTAAGGAAGAAATCCATAGCTGCTTGGCCATGGGCATGAGGAATGTTGGTATATAAGGAAGTAACATCTATGGTGCAAAGCAGTATGTCAGAAGGAAAAGGCGATAATTCACGAATGATTTCTAAGAAGTGGTAGGTGTCCCGTATGTAGGCAGGCAGCGCTTGAACATATGGTTGAAGGAAGGAGTCAACGAGAGCGGAAATGCGTTCAGTAGGGGAATTATAGCTGGCTACAATGGGTCTGCCTGGGTTACCTGGTTTGTAGATCTTCGGTAATAGGTAAAAGGTTGGGGTACGTGGACTGTCCAGGATTAGGTATTTCATGAACATTTCAGATATGCCCTCACGAGGACCATTAGCGGTAATGAAATCGGAAATTTTCTGTTTGTGGGTGTAGGCTAGGTCTGTGGTGGTGGGCTTGTATAGTTGGCGGTAAGCTTCCTGGAGTAGTCCGCCTTGTCTAAGACTACTGTAGTGAACCCCTTGTCTGCTGGGAGGACCATTATATCATGGTTCTCGTGTAGCGCTACAAGGGCTTTGCATTGGTTATGGGTTAGGTTAGGTTGGTTAGCAATCTGATGTGAGAACTTACAATTGGTGCTGGCAGCGATAATGGAGATGTATAACGTTCTAGGGGATGGTTGCTAGGAAGTGGAGGTGGGTCCATGTTTGAGGAAGGGTGGAAGCGTTCAAGGCTAGTACGGAGCTTACTGGAAGGCGTGCCTGGAATAGGTAGATTTTTGCCCCAAAATAGTGCCATCTTAGTCCGCGGGCAAAGGAACGGATATCTTTTAACAACAGGAAGTGGTTGTACGGATAGGAAGGGGAAAAAGTAAGTCCTTTAGAGAGGGTGTCAGCTACAGATTCAGTAAGGTTGGTGCTGGATAGGTTTACGATGGAAGTAGCAGTGGAATTTCCCGGGCGGTCCGGTATTTCTGAGGGCTGGGTAGTGAGCGCAGATTGTTTATTATTACCGAGTGGTTGAGTTATGGGAGTAGATAATGGTAATGGTGGTTCTGCAAGTAAGGGAACTTGGTGTTTTTTGTGTGCGAGAGGAAGAGGCAGGGTACATCCGGTTCGAAAAGAACGGCGACAGAGGAGGGATAACTTATTCAGGTGTTTCTGGTTCATGGAAAGTGTAGATAACGGGTCTGGGTCGAAATGGTGCAAATCTTACTATGCCAATCATGGGAGGTCAACAAGAGGATTTTTGTGTGAGACTGGATTTTTGGTCAACAGGTTACTTGCACGCTGCAAGTGTAGGGGATACATATTGAGTGTTATTTCAACTGCAGAAGATCTGTAAAGTGGTATCAGAAACGGGCGGTGTACTGGTGTTACGGCAGAGAGCGGGATTTTGGGAGTCAGTCCTTTAGGAGTAAGGCCTAAATTCAAGCACGAGCGCAAAAAGCTAGCGTAAGCGACTGATTTGGTATAGTTAAGAATACACAAACGTAGACGAGAGAAAAGGATTGATGCGGGATTATATATATATCATTGGCTCTACCAACAAAGGCTACTGCGAACGAAACTTCAGATTTGATGCGTATATACTATCATTAGACCTACTTTTAACAATTGTCACCTGCTCTCTTCGTGTGAAACAGACTCATATTCAAGCGCTACTTGTTATTAGTATTTCAAAAAAAAGTTAGCGCGAATACAACTTCAATTTCATATTATATATAGTTTCTTTCCCTTCCCTCAAAAATCGAAAAAGTGACTTGTGATGTTTGCAGCGAATCTATTTCAAAATCTTATATACATAGACAATAGTCATATTAAAGCCATACACAGTGACGAAACAAGTGCAAAGAGACAAAGGTGTAATGAGAAGTGGGTGTGTAGTACCTTCAACACTACATTAAAAGATTATGTACTCTCTATAGAAAATGACGTTAAACATTCTTGCAACACTGTTTCTTTCCTAAATATTATTAAAGATCAATGCTTAGAAATAATAGAGAAAAATTTGGAAGAGCACAATGCTTTGAAAGTGAACTTTACTTCAACATCAATGTTTCAGCAGCCAACTAGTGATGAAGAAATGAAATTCCATGTAACATCTGGCGCTCAATCAATCTTGAAAGGTGATGGGTTACAGGAGAAGATTGAACAAATCTTTATCAATTTAGCTTCACAACAAGCAAAAGAAAATAAGGTTGGAATTTAAGTGAGAAACCATTGCATACAGTGAAAATCAAAGTAAAACAATTAAGATCCTTCACTGCTTCATCGTCTATTGACTTACCACAGTGGCTTCTTAGTAAGAAAGCAGTGGTTAACATTCAAAATAGTGACAAGTGCTTCTTGTGGTGCATTATTGCTGCATTATATCCTGTTGATAAACACCTTCAGCGTGTATCAAAATATAAGCGATATGAAAGTGAAATAATGAAAGAAATGAGGGATATAAGCTTCCCACTGACATTATGTCATAATAATAAATTTGAAAAACAATATAATTAACTACATCCTAGCAATAACGTAAGTATTAATGTTTACGGTAATAATGAAACCAAAACAACATAATCCCTCTACACACAAGTGAAATGGTATTCGCCACAACACAGATTGATCTTTTATACTTAAAAAATGAGTAAACAACACACTACTGTTTGATTACAGATTTTAATAAATTGGTTAAAACACAAACTACAAAGCACGAACATAAATATTACTACTGTAGGCGATGCCTATCACACTTTAACACACAAGCTAAGCTACTCGAACATCTTGAGTATTGTAGGAAGTTCGAAGCTCTAAAAACAATCATGCCAAACCCGAGGCAGAGCATAAAATTTAAAAGACCAAGTTCACTGCTGGAAAGTGATGTCATTACCACTGCTGACTTCGAATGTTTTGTGAAACCCATTAGTACTTCTACCCCCAATCCCAGTGTATCATATACACAAAAAATCCAACGTTACAAGCCATGCAGTTTCGATTATTTAGTCTGTTGGCGCGATTCTACACCATCGAACCCGGTGTTATATCGTGGCAAAAACGCTGCTGAGAAATTTCTTCTTAACATGGAAAACGAACTGCATCATATTGCGAATAAATTATCGCACATCCAACCTCTAGCGCCAATGTCACAACAACAAATTCAAGAATATAATGAAGCATCAAATTATAGTACTTGTGATTGTTATTTCACAACGGAAAATCATAAAACTCGGCACCACGACCATTTGACTGGCGATTGTATTGCAGCTATATGCAATAAATGTAACATGCAAATACAACGACAAAGAAACGTTGTGCCTATCACTATGCATAATCTGTCAAATTACGATGCTCATTTAATTGTGAAACACTTGGGTTTGGGTTTTAGTAACGTTGAACTCATAGCGCAAACAGAGGAATGTTTTATTTCATTCTCTAAAATGTTTATCATTGGTGATCGAAATATTGAGTTACGATTTTAGACCTGTATCGGTTCTTAACACACAGTTTAAATAATCTAGAGTCTAAATTAGAACCTACTAAATTGAAATATCACATGCTTCGAGGCATATGGTCTCGATTTTACTCAAATGTATACTACACCACAATTGCCGTGGAATGCCATGCTCTATGAACCCAAACAAGAATTACAACTGATGACAGATGTGAATATGCATCTGTTTATAGAGCATGGCATTAGAGGTGGTATCACTGAATGTAGTCTACATCATGCCAAGCCGAATGATCCCTATGTCAACAATTATAATGCTAACAAAGAGCATTCCTTTTTAATGTACCTAGATATGAATAGCCTACACGGGTCTGCCATGGCAGAAGCTTTGCCCTATGGCAATTTTCATTGGGAACCATCACCATCAACGTGGAACGACACACGGAAGATAACGGTGTACCCAGTAAACAGTGACATCGGTTTCTTTGCAGAAGTTGATTTGGTCTTCCCACAAAAGTTGCATGACGCAGACCAAGATTTCCCTATGGCCCCAATCAATGAAATCCTCCAGGAGGTACATGTAAAAAAACTCCTGCTTACCTTAAACGATAAACAAAATTATATAATGCACTATCGTCTCTTACAATTTTATTTACGACAAGGTTGAAGCTTAGTTGTGTCCATAAAGTGTTATGGTTTAAGCAAAGCAAATGGCTCAAGTCATATATTAATGGTAACACATCACAACGCGCAGCAGATCTCATGGACTTCGAGAAAGATTTTTACAAACTTATGAATAACGCGATACATGGGAAGTCGATCGAGAACGTGATAAACAGTATTGATGTAAGGCTTGTAACGGATGAGAAACAGTGTAAAAAGCTTGTAGCATCACCGCGCTTTAAATCACATGTGATCTACGATGACAATTTAGTTTTAGTGCGTATGTTAAAGAAAACTATTTAATTAGATAAAGCCAATTACGTAGGAGCAGCAGCTAGACCTTTCCAAATTATTAATGTATCAATATCATTATGATATCATGAAACCACGATATCGAGAGAACAATAGCCTACAAGGATACTGCCTCCTTTGTGTATTATATTAAGACGAATGATTTTTATAAAGACAAGCATGAAATGATTATACATTTTGATACCAGTAACTACCAACAACCCAATATATATAATATACCTGCAAAGAATAAAATGAAATTGAGGAAGATGAAAGATGAATACAAGGGTGTACCGATCAGTGAGTTTGTTGGCTTGCGTGCTAAAATGTATGCGATACAAGATTGTAATAATGAGAGTAGAAAGAGAGTCAAGGGCATACGAAAAAATGTTGTAGAGCAAAATATTACGTTTCATAACTTTAAACAGTTCATGATCCGAGGAGATGCAAAGGAGAGTACAAGACCAAATCAGATCAGAGAATCATGAATTGTTTATTGAAAAGGTAAATAAAGTGGATCTTGACTCTCATGACGACAAACGGTGTATATCAGATTGTAAGATACATACACTGCCCTAGGGTCATTATCGACTAGAGTATGGTACAGCATGCAACCAATGCACATAAACTTTTATTTTTCTCTGATCTCATTTGCTTCTCCTTTAAACTTTTAAGTCTTGATGTAATACACAAACAAGTCTTGTATATGAATCTATAATGTATAATATATCGCGTTATTCATTAGCTTATAGAAATCTTTCTCTGTATACTTTTAGAAATATATGTATCTGTGTGTCATTCCACGTTGATAGTGATGATTTCCAATGAAAATTAGCATAGGACAAACTTCACATCTCTCAAACGGTTCTGGAATTCTGGCAATGTGTTTGTTCACAATATTCCCACCAAATATATGACATATGAAGCGACTTTAAAATCATACACAGGCTGACAGGGTCACTTTAAAATCTCCTCCATATAAAACGATACCACCATTTCTCCGATACAAGCATACAAGGACGGCTGCTGTGTGTGTGTGTGCGCGCGCGCACCGTGCTCACTGGTTAAACTAACTGAAGATCGATGGTTAAACTAACTTCCAATAGCTTGGAATGTACGTGTGTTATTTCTATGCTATGAGTAACTTTACCTGGCTGTAATTTTAAGTGCTTTACAATCAAGTGCGTGCATGATTAATGTCACATCAAAATACTTTTTTGCTTATATTGTATATAGTTTATTTTAAGATGCAGACAGATTTATTTGGATACCCGCTATATAAGTCGCATGAGCATGAAACGTTATCCGATACTCCTTCAAATATTAATGAAAATCAATTAACAGTACTGGATCAGAGGATTAAAGTAAGGGTGAAATCAATGCACTACGAATTACATTATCTTAAAATACTGAATCAGAAATCACAGAAGCTCAACAACATATACTTCAAAAACTCGATTTACTTCAAAAACTTGATAATGAGCTGAAGTGTTATTCTTATGTATTCACAACTGGTAAATAAAAATGATTTGACTGAAGTGCAAAATATAACAACGATACTGTGGCGTGCCAAGGTTCGAGGTTCGAACCTAGACCTATAAATTTGCCCTTCCTAACTTTCTGTCTGAAATTTATTATTCTGTTGTGGAAATTGGTTCTTTCCGTTGGCGTTTGCAGGTTGTAAGCTTTATTTCAACATCGTTATTTAACAACCAAGAAGCAAACGGTATGACGGATAAGAATAATAATACAGGAAGTGACAAAGCTGACTTCGTGGAATAGAAACCGCTGATGTGTTCATTTTCACGATGCAGCTATGTTTTGTAAGCCTTTGCGTGTGTTGGTGGCACGTGATCCTTCACTACCAAATTGCTACTACGTCACGATCGTACGACTAGGCGTTGACTTTTTGCTTGCTTAAATAAGCTTTACGAAGCTGTCTCGCCCTATTTTTGTGGACAACACACCATAGCAGCGCAATCAAGATGTGTTGCTCTTCGCCAGGTTAGTGGCTTAGATTCTCAACCTAAGTTCTATTCTGGATTAAGAAGTTTTATTCTGAACTAAGATTGTCCATTCTGGTACCACCGCATAAAGAACGGGAATTTCACAGGGTAAAAATCTCTGTCTGATGGTAACCTAAATTATTTTGACTTTTTTCATGGTGGTAAAATTCTTACCACTAGTCATGTTCTTGCGAAAAAAGCGTAAGGATTTTCCTATTATGGATATTTATTCAAAAGTAGTTGAAAAATATAGATATATATACAACCAATACGACATGTGGGGTATGGAATTTCAAGCCTGATCGTACAGCCTGAAATCGATGAACAATATTTTGAAATTGACGAGAGGATCGAATAGTTACGTAACTTGCACCTGCTGAGCATCGATTTGTTATTAACGTTCTCTTCATAAATCACATACAATATAAATAAATAATATCGACTATGTATATAAAAATAAACTTTACAAAATACTTATATTAATTCAAAATTTGTTAATAGCAGGAGCACAATGTCACAATCAATTCGTGAAATAATTGTTGCTGAATTATATAAACCAGCACGGCGAAAATATCCTGGAATATCAGTTATACCTAAAGGAATTCATGATCTTTGGCAAGCTGATTTAGTTAAAATGAGTACTGGAAATTTGAAAGCTCTTGTGAAGCTTAATCGAGGTTTTAAATATTCATTGATCGTGATTGACACATTTTAAAATTAACCTGAACTACTTTTGTAAAAAATAGAACAGGAAAAGAAATTACACAAGCTTTTACCCCTGTTCTCAAAAAAGTAAACGAAGGTTTTTTATTATTATTATTATTACAAACTCCCCGAGGTCAAGAATTTTGTAATTCGGAGTTTGACAGATTTATGAAACAAAATAATACTACAATGATGTTAAGGCAAGTTGTTGAAAGATTTAATAAAAACTGCGCAATTTAATGTGGCAACAATTTACACTACAGGATAATTATAAATGGTAATTTGCCTGAACTACTGACCAAGTATAACAATACAAAGAATTCCGCCAGTAAAATGAAATCTGTTGACACTATTACGAAAAAGATGAGCAGCGTCTAATATCAAACATCTACTGCAAAAAAGTGTCTAATGAAGAAGGAATTTAAGTTGGTGATTATATGAGAATTGTTAAATTTAAAAATAGATTTGATAGATCAAGAAAGGAAATAGGAAGGAGCTAGACAGTAGAACAAGAGAGGTTTTTAAATAAGTGCTTAGAGGAGGGAGTGAAGGCAAAGGAAAGATGCAGTGTGTAATACAAAGCGGTGGTATAAACTGGTAGTGAAGTTGCAGAAAGAACTTGTATGGAACGAGATTAGGAAAAGAAAAGGAGAGTTAGGTAGGCTTAGAAAATTGCATGAGAAGATTAAGGGAGAAATGGAAAACCGTTTGTGTGTGTTTACTAGGGAGATGGCTATGGTACCACTAGGAAAATGGACAGAGGTGTTTAGAGAAAAAGTGAGATGCAGGCTTAAGGAGAAAGGGAAGAGCACTGGTTGGAAGGAGGAAGAAGGAAGGCAAGGGTATTATAGAAGAAGAGTAGTGTTCGATGAAGCTGAGATAAAGGACGAAGAATGAAAAAATAATTAATAAGCAAGATATATTTTTTTCAAATTCAGGAGATGATGTATTATGAAGGTCTTCGAAATATTTTAGTTAAATCAATACACAGAATTAAGTTTGATTATGACATTAGTTTCAAAACGCTTCAATAATAACAATAGAATTATTAGACAGACACTGAAAATAATTAAACTTTGCGTCCCCTGTAAAATATTCTATAATCTACAAAAAGATACAAATCCGAAATTTCAACCACATACAACAGGGGTTTATTTTTCAAAAATTTTGGAACTTTAGGATCACATAACTCGAAAACCGATTGAGACGAAGGAAAATCATCAAATGTTTTACTTTTATGGGTTTCGGAATCCTCGAAAATTACCATAATAAAATTTTAAATCATGTACAAAAATCTTTAGTTTTTAGTCATTGATAATGACTTAAGTATGAGTCATTCGGAATTTGTTTATCAGCGACTATAGGCGTGGGTGGATTATATATTCCTTCGGGGCGTGGGTGTTTAGGTGGAAAGGTTTAATTAACTGCGCAACTAAATACTAAATAAAGGGTTGAGCTAAAAAATAACGCAATGAATTTGCCAAAAATGTGGTATGAAATTGAAATATATATATTAAACAGGGCCATAGCGCAAAGTACAGAAAATAGTGATATTTTCATAGCGAAATTTAACTGTGTGTGTGTGTTTTAACCACCATTTTATGTCTACTATCAGGTGAAATAAGTTTCTCAAACATCCAATGTAACACGTTAATGAGTAACATTACCTTTCTCAGATACCAATCTGAGAGATACGCAGCTTTCTGAGGTGCACCTGCGCACTTAACTGGAGTACTTGGAAATGTAAAAATGGCATTTCCTTCTTTAAACATTTCTAATGCTCTGAAAGTTTTCTTCACATATTTTGGTGAGTAGTTGGAACAGACTTCAGGAGTTTCTAGTGCACTTTCTAGTCCTTTAATCTGTAAATAATCAATAAAAATCTTGAAATTAACTACATTTGAAAACAACTTACACGACTAAAAATTACAAGGCACCCATCACCAATTTAATAATATAAAATTAAATAGGATATCGAATATTGCTATCTAAAAGTAATAGTCTCAAAAATGGAAAATACATTTTCATTCCAACTGAGGTTCGTCGTTTGCAGAACATCACGGCTCAAACCACTGTTTTAATTTGAATTTATTTATGGCCTTTAGCATCTTTGGCTCAGCGCGAAATTGGTTAAGTAGAGGATGGAGAAAATATCAGACAAGGCCTTACCATCACTGCGTTCGCTTGTAAAACAGGGAAATCCTGGAAAACCTAAGTCCGAATGGTCGGTCGCAGAGTTCCAATCCAATACCTATTGCCGCTCCGAAGTCAGCGATGTTACCGTTTGGAGCACAAGGCCTAAGTTGTAATACTTACACAAACCACTATGTAATAATAAACTTGCAATTAAAAACAAGGACTAACACCGCAAATAATAATAAAAAAAAAAAAACAGAACGAAGTATTATCTAATCAAATGGACCACTTCTGAAACAATTCTCAATCAAAACACACTTTCAAGCGCAAATTTTCAATTCACGTTACTGCCAATAAAACAGAGTACAAGCTAATTAAAAGAAAGAAAGTTATCTATCATAGTGTCAGTTCATAAAGGTAAACAGAATTTTGAGAATTCTTATTTGACAAAAAATCACAGAAAATATTAACCTCAGATTTAGTAGTCTTAATGGAAATCAAGGAAGCTAAAAACACAAGGTAGGTGTCACTAGGATATGAGAAGTAGCAAGTGACGTCATTAACCGACAAGACTCGAGGCGCGCGAGAATTAAAATACGGAACGCAAGCTTGCAAATGCGAGTTGTGTGATATATCAGAGTGTGGTTTTGCTTGATCCTTACGTGTGTGTTTGTGTTACCTTTAGTGTATTTTGTGTTTCTTAAAATACTTTTACAACATGCCATCAGCGTGTGCTCTTGCTACTTGTAAAAACAGAGGTAAGGTGCGTGATAAAATAATAACATACCATAGGCTTTTGAAAGAAAAAACAGTGTGTATTTGTGTAGGAGGGCTGACACTTAACATTTTGATGAATCAGATTACGTTCGCGATTTGAAAGCTGAAATGCTCCGTTTAGCGAGGAGAAAATTAAAATTAAAAGATTCTGCAGAACCTCCTTTCTTATTATTAACGGATACGTCGAATGTTGATTGTACGGACGATCGAAATAAAGCGCGTAGCGCAAGATGTGAAGACAGAAATCGGAAGAAATTTGTTTCAGATATCTTAAAACTTCAAAGTTTGGTTATAAATGCAACTGATTCTGCTACTACAAGCAATGATCCAATTGTAAGTGACGGTCAATTTGAGAGATTGATGTCGGAAATTGTTTATTAACAACGAAACTTTCAGATGTAGAGGAAAAAATTCTAGCTTTAGAAAACAAAATCTTATCTCGAAAAAGAATTAGCAACATTAAAAAGGTTAGTGAGAAATTTAACAAAATGTCTTCAGAAAGCAAACATGAAATTCTTCTAAATGACGCATGTAAGACTGGGAAAATGACGACATTGCTAAAGCTATTACAGTACATGCACTATCGAAAAAATGCTTTGATTATCTCAGAAGATTTTGTGTTATCTTCTCCCTATTCCCCACACTTTGGACAGACGCCTTAGTGCTATAACATGTCCACCGGGCTTATTAAATCTCAATTTGGAAATAATGACACACAAGGGACAAAATCAACCGAAATGGAGAAAAATGTTATTCTCTGCTACGATGAAATGAAAATTAATAGTGATGTGTGTTATGATCTTGCTTCTGATTGTATCTATGGTCCCTGTAATTATGTTGAAGTAATTCTAGTCCGTAGTATACCGATAAACTGGAAACCTATATTTTATTAATTCGATTGTCCTATTACGCCGTCGTTGTTAACAGAAGTAATCAAAGCTGTTGAACATAAGTTCGTGGATTTGTAGGTGACATGGGATCATAAAATCAAAAACTTTTAAGAGCTCTTGATTTTAATGTTGCCCACACACACATTATGAATCCAGTAGATCTAGACCGCAGAGTATGGTCATTCACTCTGATATTCCTTACGCTTTAAAGTTACTAAGAATTCATCTACTTGATCATGGGTTCAAACTAGGGTCAGTAGAAATTATAACCAAGACTGCATTAGAAAAACTAGTCATGGATAACAGCAATTTAGATTTGCAGTATTGCCACAAGTTGCCAGCAGACCACTTACTTGTTTCAGGGACGGAACGACAAATGTAAGAAAAGCTGCCGAATTGATATCGGCCACCGTAGCCAATCTCCATACGTATCCTGAAGAAAAAGCACAGCAGACATAATTGCTATAGTTATGACGGTTTCGATGTTTTAAACTCCAGAATACCAGTAACTCAGTCCTGTGTTCTTAAAAGTGCATTCCGAATGTGTATGGAAAAGCAAAGTGAAGCATTAGAAAAATTAGCGACACTATGCCAATCCATGGGAAACCGAAGATGTTGCCATTTCAAACAGCTTTTTCTATTTCGATTGAGAGCACTAAAGAAAGGTTTATTTGCTGAATTGAAATGTGAAGGGTTTTCTTTCCTTATGACTTCAAAATTAACCCAATATGTTTTAGAAAATTTGTTTTCTGTTATCCAAAGTCTTGGCAAATGTTATGATCATCCGATTCCAGTTTCTGTTATTTCCAGAATGAAATCAATTGTAATTGGAAAAAAATGTGTCAGATGGATGACAATGTGACACAAACCCAGTCGGAGTGCATAATACTAAGTAGTACAGTAATCTAAGATGCTATCGAGGACGACAGGCAGACATTTGTTTCCACGAAAGGAGTTATATATAAAGAAGATGAATGCAATCAAGAAGTTTTTGAAGAATCACTAAATAAAACTGGTAATTGTACTTCACACAGTGGTAGCATTAATTCGGAAAATAATTTGCCGAGAATGTGCGAAAAAAGCGAACTTGTCACAAAACATGCGGACTACTTATCTTATAAGTAAAAAAATAAATTTCGTACTGTGTATAAAAAAATAAATTTTTTTAAGGCAAGAAACAGGACTATTAAGGGCAGAAAATGACTGGTTGGAATGTGTCTCGCGCGGTCATCTTATCCGACCTCCAATATCGTGCCTGCATCGAGTTTATAAGTTTGAAAGTAGCTTCTCCGATTTCCACGGTAGTACTTTAAGAAAATGCAGTCGCGTAATGCAGACCCTCACAAACATTCTCAAAGAAAAACACGGAGATTTACACCCATTCGTGATCACGTGCTACGTGAGAACACGGACCTTTATGAGGCTCAAGGATCTCAACAGGAGAAGAAGACGGACTGAGAAGCGTCACAAGTCCATAGACGCTAGCAACCGAAGAAAGACCAAGAAAATGAAGAAAATTGTTGCATAAGGTAAGTCAAAGGCTCTTTAATACATCTGGTAGAATCATTTTACCAATTAGCTTATGCTTTTGTGTGTGTTAAACGCACGAGTGCAACTAGTGTTCGTATATGTTACCCTCTTGCTCTCTTAAATGCAGCTGACGTCATACCAGTGAGACTGCAAGCGACAAACATGCGCGTGGCACCTACCTTGTTTTAGCTTCCTTGATGGAAATCTTTAGAGGAAATGACAGAGAGGGGCGCTTGCAGGCAGCCACATTATTCAAATTATATCTTTTATTATCAAAATGTAAAATTAACAATACACATGCAATATTTAACAATAATTACTAACGTAGAAAATCTCCGGGCTGGACCCACGGACACAGAAAACATTCCTGCAAAACCTCAACTGTACCTTTCTCGTTAAGGTCACTTGGTCCTCCTCCAGGTATATATAAACTTCCCTAGATGTGGATGTCTGGATAACAATCGTCTTGATACAGGCGTCCACATCAAACCAACAGAATGCAATATCTCTATTTCACTAGCTCCCATTCAAACGATACAAAACACTATCATTCGCTCTTGGTGTCCGGGGCTTCCGCATCTGCTCCTCTGACGACCTACTTTTTCAGTACCGTCCTCAGCTCTCACTGACCGTGGTTATCCCAATAACCTCACCCGTAAACAACTGAACTGTGCCACAAATCACACTAACTCCAGCCAGCCTCACTGAGAAGCTGCCTCCACTCCCAATCTCAGTCAGTACCACCCCAGCCTTCAGGCCCCCCAAAAGCTCGTCAAACTGGCGCACCCTATACTCACTTCGTCTCCTGAAACTCATTTTTTTTCCGGCGTGCCCCAAAGACAGTCTACTGCAGACCCCGGAATCTCAACAGGATTCTTACCAGAACTGGACCCATTCTCACCAGAACTTCCTCTCCCAAAACCTGGCAAGTGGTCACCGCTGCAGAATCTGTCCTACTTTTGATCTCAGTCGGACTTTCGAACATCCCGATACTCACAAGACATACTCTTTCCGACACTCCGGCAGTTGCACAGCTTCTTACCTCATTTACCTCCCCCAACGTTCTGCTGCTTTCAGCATGACGTTGAACTAGAGACAAAATAGATACCTAGTCTTGCCATAAATACTGTCACAGAAAGGGGCAGTCATAATGTAAAGAAGACAGCAGATCCAGAGAAATAAATTTACTTGCAAGAAGTGTATACACCACAGATACAAAATGTGCAGAAGTTACTCAAAATGACCACCATGCGCTTTGACACAAGCTCTTAAACGGCGTGGCCAGTCATCAATGGCTGTACGCACACAGTCCATTGGAAAAGTGTCCACTGCTTTGATGAGGGCACGTTTGAGAGACTCCAAATTGGGGTGGCGTTTGGTACAAGCCATGGCCTCTAATCGAGACCACAAGGCATAGTATAGCGGATTGAGATCTGGACTGGCCGAGGGCCAATCACTGGCAGCAATGAAGTCCGGCACATTCGTTTCCAGCCATGTTTGATTCACCTTAGCTTTATGGGCCGGTGCAGAGTCTTGCTGGAAGGTCCACGGCTTGTTGGCAAAGAGTGTGTTGCCTAAAGGTTTTACAGCTACTTCCAAGATGTTTTCACGATACACTTGAGCACTTGTTTTGACCCCTTGTTCACAGAATTGCAACTTTGTGACCCCGTCAAACGACACCCCCCACCAAACCATCAACGAGGACGGATGGTGACCCCGCTGAACCTTTATCACAACTTTAGACGCTTCTCTGGATGTGTGAGCATACACCCTGTCATTTTGTTTGTTGAGGTGTTCTTCAATGTTGAAAATTTTATCATCAGAAAAACACATTGATCTGTGTTTTCCATCCGCGTACCTCTGAAGCAGGGCCTTGCATCTCACCTTCCTGTTTGCTCTAAGTGCAGGAGTTAGGAAATTTCCTGTTGATCGGCGGAAAGCACCTAACTTAAGGTCACTTCTGAGTATCCTTGACATTGTCCTTTGCGGAATGTTCATTTCCCGGGACATGATTTTTTGCTTCCGAAGGGGGTTTCGACGAATTCTCTGCTTGACAGCCTGGACGGCTTGTGGTGTTCTACTGCTCCACGGTCGGCCTGGTCTTTGACGGTCACTTACAGAGGAAGTCTCACAGTACCTTGCTATGGTCCGATATACGAATCTCAGTGTGATTTTCAGAGGTTGGAGAAGTTGAAAGATCTTCGATGCCTTGTGACCACACTTGTGTAATGCAATCACAGCTACACGGTTCTGTTCCTGACCACACTCCATCCTTACAATATGACGGACCTGCAAAAAAACATGAGTTACACAATGCACAGTACACAGACTACTGACAGGAGTGAATTCACTAAAGTCTATGCGGTATAAACGCTCGGTTCCGATCTGTAACTTTCGTGACAGTATTTATGGCCAGACTAGGTACACGGGATTTCTGGCTTTTTCCCATCACCAGTTTTATTAGAAAATAATATAAGTTTAATAATTTACTAAAAAAAAGCATCCCGTGCCCAAGTAATTTACAAGTTTTGAATAGATATAAAATAACTCTTTTATGGCTTCTTCTCGGGTGATATGCCTCGTAGAAGAGAGCTCGGATAGGTGTTGCACCAGTCCGACAGCAACTGAGTGGAGGAAGGATGACACCAGTCCGACAGCAACTGAGTGTCAGGCATGTGCCAGTCCGAAAGCAACTGAGCACGAGGTAGAGTTTGGTAACACACCAGTCCGACAGCAACTGAGTGTACAGGTTAGGAATCACATACCAGTCCGACAGCAACTGAGTATGCAGGGTAGAAGGAGTGTACCA
>JAGDQP010008968.1:0-60919 GCA_022664845.1 Lepisma saccharinum
ATATATATATATATATATAACGGCGACCGTCCCGTTAGTTTAGTGGTTAGCGTTGTTAACTACGGATTTGAGAGGTCCTGGGTTCGATTCCCGCGCTGCCAAGGAACTTTTCCAAGGTTTGTGGGTCTGGAACGATGCCCAAACAGCATCATGATGTAATTGGGGTGCTGCTATGAGTAAAAGTTAGTGGCGATCACATTGAGAACTTAGGCTCTCCTCTCCCAACCCGTCTGGTCACCATGAGAGTAGTGGACCAATCTCCTCCCTCCGGGGAGAGGTTTCATCCAGTAATGGATTGAATATGGCTGTGAATTATTATATATATGACAGTCTGCACAGAAACGGGAAATGTTTCACCTATTCTCTTAGCTAGGGAAATAAGCTATGGGGTGCAAAGTCCCCATAAGAAATACGTGGGGAATGGAGTGGCATTCTATTAATAATTAAAAACTACTAACATTAGTGTTCATTCCATATTTTCCGCGGTCCCTGAAATGAATAGTAATAGTTTCAATACTTTACAAGCTCAAGTTCATCCACCACCCCAGGGGTTTGGGGGTGGAAAGGAATTAAAAATTTTAAAAATAATGAAAGACGACCGATATAAATGTCGAATTCATAGTTTTTTAGGTCGCTGAGTTCAACACTAACACTTTCGATGTCCTTAAGCTCTAAGTTAAGCCCCCACACCACGGGGGGGGGGGGAAGGCGTGACATTTTAAAAATAATTGAGTCGTTCCCGAAGGGAACCAAAATTACTGGTTTATTATAACGGTCTATTATTTAGTTTCTATTTACCTTATATTTATGGACAAGATGTACACCCTTTAGGAGCGGTTGGCCCATAAGTCTCTCAGACATGTTACAACTTGATCATAACTGCCTGTCTGGCCCATAAACATAATTTAAATAAAAGAGCTAAATGTTAGTTTTGATTCAACACCCGCAGAGCATACTTAAGTGACTTTAAATTCAGATTTAAAAGGACAGACACCTGATTCGCACCAGAAGATCGACAGTGTTACTAATTAATTTCTTAACATGGTTAAATGTATCCAAAGACTTACTGAATTAAGAAGTTTATATTTTTCTGTGTTTGCATGTTTTTTATTATAACATTATAACAAAAACATTATATTTAAGAAATAAGTAAACATTTTGTGAAATTATTTTTTAAGATTGAACGATTTGTTGACTGCATAAAAGTTTTATGCCGATAGTATCAATAAATATTGTTTATTTCAATAATTTACAGGCTACTTAAAGACGTATACCATAACAAATTACAAAGCGGATAGTATGCCAACTATCTGCTGCCACTAAAGCTTGAGCTTTTTGCTTTAGGCGCATGGTTACATTTTTGTTATTTGCATACGAATTGTAAATTGATCACATCATTACAACACTCCCTCTTTAAATATGTCATAAAGTTTCTCATGAGCTATGATGCCATACTATCAACAGAAGATGTTGCCACGGTGCGCTCCAAGTCAAATATGATTTACTGGATTTTGCTTGAGCAGAGATTGGCGCCGTTTCTTATACTTTGTACAGCAAGTTAATGTTAAAACAATCAAAGGAACACTTTCTTGTTCCAGTATGCCATAGGAGTTAAGACAATTTAAAAAGAAGCAAAAAAGAAATATATTCCTCGATATAAAATTCTTATACCTGTAGAGTCATGGTAAAATGTATTGCTGGATTGTAGTACTTATTTAGCTTTTCATTTGTCTTATATGAATGGGCCAGACACTCAGCTATGATATAAGCCTTGATTTATGTCTAAGAACTTCAAGTGAGAACACAAACCTTAGGTACGCATATAGCCCATAAATGTAAGTTAAATTGAAAAAAAAAAAAATACTGTGTTTGCGGAATACCATTTTCCGTGACTGTACTTCCAGCAACTGAAACGTAACTGTTTCAAATTTAATTTTATTTAAAGCCTTTTGACATATTTGACTCAGGCCGTGATGTATTATGTAGACTATGGGAAAGGTATATCAGGCATGGTCTTCTTAAAGTAAAATTCCGGCATATGCTGCCGAAACTGAGGGTAACCCTGTAAAACTTCTGTTAGGATGGTCGGACGCGAGATTCGAACCCACGTGACTACCCATTGTCGATTGGAAGTCCCTTAGATGCCGGCGTGAACATTAGATGCCTAAAGGTCATAAATAAAATTCCTTCATCCATTCGTAACTGGTAAATCTGGAAAATGCGTAACTCATAATATGGTGTTTAACCAAAGATAACATCACTTTCAAGGTGAGGGAGGAAAAACGCTGGAAAAAGCTGATTTAGGATGGGTGGTCGCTGGTATTGTTACTAGGATCTTCCGACTTTTAAGCCAACGCTCTATTAACTGAGCGACGACCGCTTGGTTTTGTTTGACTAAGTATCCCACGTTAAAAATCAGTTTTTGTGCTTTTTCCATTACTCAAAGCAGGCAAATTCTTCTAAACGTGACATGAGAGCCGACCTCGAGAATCACGTGGCTTGTTGACTTGAGACAAAAATTTCTTAGTAGCTTTTGGGATCGCGACTGGCAGACGCAATGAAGTATAAATGGACCGGAAATATTAAAAGTTTGTAACAGCTTTTTGATAGGACATAATTTAAAGCAACATAATAACTTAATAATTTCTACAGTAAGGGATTAAAATGCTCTTTCAAGAGGTATACATCCGATTATACTGAAATAATTGTGAGAGTTAGTTGTGATTTCTAAACAAGTTATAATAGTTCGGTGTTAAAGAAGGTAGGGTGCAAGCACAATACATATTATGTAATGTTAATGACAGCAATAAAAAATTGAAGACTCATCCCACAAAGCAAACTCAACTATATGCTAAACATTTAAAAAATATTTTAAAGAATAATTTGGAAGTCAATCTTATGTCCACTAAGGATATATTTTTGATAAAAGTCAGGAATCATGTACACCAGAAGTCGAATTTTGGATTTTTTAAACTATTATTATTATTTTGTGATCATATGATTGATATTTCAAATATTGGTTTTGAAAATTTTTAAAATGTGTTTATTTGTAAATAAAGAAATATTTCTATAGTATTGGTGAAAACATTTCCTGTATTACAAGTTAAATAGATGTAATTACCTTTTCACAAATAACGTTGGGTATGGTAAACGTTGAAATTAACACAGAAAAATTGGCACATGTCGCGATCGGGACACGAATCTTTCAGTTACCTGCTAGGTATTGTCACCCGACTTACGTCGTTGTGCAAATTTTCATCATTGTATGAAGTAGGAAAATGAGCTAAATTAACGTTGCAAGATTTGAGAACACCATTCGTCTGTAACGTTTTTACAACAAATCACTGCTCGATGTGGGGAGGGGGTAAAGAGGGGCATTGCGTGCCCTTACCTATTTCATTTTGAATTTTGCGTACCCCTATCTTTTTATAATGACAGTTTATTGCCTTCAATAGGCAATCCCCGCCACTAGATGCAAGCGAAAACCTACCTTTGTAATCCACTTTTGCAACCGTTCCCTTATCTTTTATATTCCACTTCGAGCATTGCAAGAAATGGCTCTATTAACCTTGAAATTATTTCGGAAGAGTATCGAATAGATAAACTGTAACTGCGAAGAAACCCCTATAGTCCTGTTCTAAAGTAAAATGAATTGCTTTTACAAAAAATAACCAAACCATTGAGGCAGCGGGGGCTCAATGGTAAGAACGCTCACCTCTGACACTTGGGATCATCAGTTATGTTAATAGTGAGAAAAACATTCTCACTATGATGAAATATTATGGAGGCTACATTCATTAAGCGTGTATTTATGACCCAGTGAATGCGTTCTTTCATTAGTTATTATAGAAATATAAATGATAGCTTTGATCGCTATAAATATTAAGGATACATTAGCATTGGACCTAAATGTTAGCATCCGTCTTTGATACTCGGCATTACTTGTGGAATTTTAGTATAACGAACCCTAACAAACCCTTAGCTTTAACAAATTGGACGACGAGGATACGCAACCCAAGTTTTACAATCACTATGGTTATAAAAACATATTGGTTCAGATGATGTCAATTTGGTCAACATGGAAATCAAAGCTAACGTCATATTGGGTAACAACAAACCAAACAGTCAAATATAATTAGATTTAATTAGATTTACAATAAAAGGCAAAAATTTTACAAGCTGTGTTAGCAAACTGGGCAAAATTTCATAGATTTTGTCGCTCAAATAAAGACGCAGCCGGATGGTGTTCTTTTGAATCGAACATACAGGCAGAAATTCTCAATCAGTGTTTAGTGGAAATTAGAGACTTATATTTGCAATCCGTACTTTTGGATATGCAGGGTATCACGTTGAATCAAGTTATTAATTTCATGTTACGTGCAGAAATAATGGAGTTATCTAAAATGTTAATTTGGATTCAAATAGTATGGACGTATACAACATGTCAAACGAGTCTTACAATTCTAGTATGGGGTGTATTTATAGTAAGTGAATGGATTCACATAATGCATGGAGTAACAACAGAATAAGGTTACAAGATGTGGATTAGTGCATAAGGTTCAAAGGATTTGTCCTGCAAGAAATGCTATTTGCTGAAAATGTACAAATTATAATCATTTTGCACGTTGCTGTAGGTCTAATATGAATCAACTTCCCAGCAATTTTACGATACAGCAGAAAGTAATGTATGAGACAGGTCTATTTCAGTGTGATGATACGACTGTTTCTAATGAAATTAAATCCACAAATATTTAAATGCCATTACCATCGGAGAATTAGGTAAGCTAATTGCCAGCAACCGAAGAAGTTGATACACAAACTCCATTAGATCAATGCACACGAGAAACACAGAAGATTAGTGGTAAAGCATAAGTAAAGCATGTAGCAGTGCAAACTGATTCATGATTTAACTCAAGAAAGTATTTACAAACTACCATCAGAGTCACAAAATATTGTGGTATGTAAACTATGTTTGAGGATACTAAGCCAATGAAACAAAGTGATATATACAGGGTGTTCCGTAATTCCTATGACAGCATTTGGGAATTGAAAGTAGACATCAAAACAAACAAAAAACTATATGGACACAAATCGCAAAGCGGCGTCCTTTACGAGTTATGGGCGTGGGAAATTTGGCGGCACGGAACTTTAAGACGCTATAGCACAAAGACGAATGGCCGTGACACAGGCGGCGTGGAATTTCATAAAGGAAGTCATATACGTTGTATCCAAAAATATCAAAATCAAAACTCCAGAACAATTGCGCAAGGGATTCCCCAAAGGAAGTGAGGGATTCCCGCTTATGTTTGTAAATAAAGATAGGTGAAAATGAGCTGCAAAGCAAAGAGTATGCAATATTAAAGTAGAATTCGTCTGTGCCACTTCGATAGTGCAAACAGAATCAAAGATATGGCGAATTGTGGGGTTGCGATGGGTGGTCGCATAACTAGCAGTAAACAAGTTTCAACCATACCAGAAAGATTCGTTTATTGAAGGGTAGATTAATGTGTTATCAATTCATACAACGTTGAACTCTCCATTTGTATTACCACACACACGTACGGAGTCATTTTGGTAACACGTTGTTACTGAACCCACAAAATAGTATGTTCTACTGTCTGTATTACTTTGTCGTCTACAACTCGTAGATTGTCCTGTTACCTTCTGCACCCTACAGTGGAAATGACATACGTTGTTTCAATGTTTGCACTACCACAAAATTCGAGTGATAGGTGAAGGGAAGTAAGGACGTCTGAAGGACTTGTCACCGTGTGTTCGTGAGTCCTAGAAACGTATGCTGAAGCTATGAACTAACAAAATAGTATGCAGATCAGGACGAATTCGAATAGAAAGGACAACAGAATTGGGAAACGAACAGTACTACGCAATCTTGTCCTCTTTTCACAAGCAACCACCACTGCGAGAACCTGCGGTGGACATTAAGGGTCCGTGCGACAAAGGCACAAAACAAGTATGTTTGCAATACAAGACACTCTGAACACTCACAAAGGAAACACTGATCACTAGGTCAGTACGTATCACTTACCAAGTTCGAACCGAAGAGTACTCATTTTGACGATCCAACTGACACATTTGGGGAGTCCATTGCATGAAGCGACATGTACTACAAGAGCTGCTGGAAGGAATGCCCACGAACAGCGATACATGCCTCGCACCGACGACTTATGTTCGCATAGACGCGATCGAAAACGGCTGGCATGTATCGGATTTCCTCAGCCGCAGCTGCAATGCGTGCCACGAGATCTTCCTCCGACTCTACCGGGGTCCCATACACCAACGTCTTCATGTGACCCCACAGAAAGAAATCCAGTGGCGTCAGGTCAGGTGAGGGTGGTGGCCATGCTCTTGGACCACCACGGCTAATCCATTGTTGTCCAAAGAAAGTGTTTAAATGATCTAGGACAGCCCGTGTGAAGTGGGGAGGCGTACCGTCGTGTTGAAACCACATGTGCTGTCGGATTCAAAGAGGAATGTCTTGCAGTAACTCCGGCAGTATCTCCTGTAAAATGATTAAGTAGTTGGTACCGGTGAGACGTGCTGGGAGAAGATATGTCCAATTAATCGTCCATTTATGATGCCTGCCCATACGTTCACACTGAATCGTTCCTGAAATGCGCGCTCTCGAACACCATGAGGATTTTCGACTGCCCACATGTGGCTATTATGACAGTTAAACACACCATCCCTAGAGCAGGTCGCCTCGTCAGTGAAGAGTATCAGTTGAAGAAATGCAGGATCCTCTGCACAGCGCTGAAGTATCCACTGACAGAAGTCTATATGGGCGCAAAATCGGCTGGACCAAGACTTGGAACTCGCGCAATATGGTATGGATGCAAGTGTTCTTGGTGGAGAACCCTCAAAACAGTGGTACTGCTTCCCCTGAAGTCACGTGCCATGCGTCGGGTGCTCGTCGAAGGATCCCGTTCCACTCGTCGAAGCACATCCTCTTCAATCTGCGGGGTTCGTACACGTCTTGGAGCACCACAGTCGATTCTGTTGACGGTGAAGATACCTCTCTCCCTAAACCGACGTTCTAGTCTGGCAAAGATAGTACGTGACGGTACTCGACGATGTGGAAAGTGCTTGGCGTAAAGAAGACGCGCACTCCTTCCATGACGATGAGCTTCGCCATAAATTAATAGCATTTCTGCATATTCATCAAACGTGAACTCGGCCATTGCATTAAACTGCACGATCAGATCACGAGAAACTGTTCTCTGGCCGCGATCACAAAGCAAACTGTTGTACGGTGGAGAAGATTGTACTGATAGGTGTACGTCACGTTATGTGCAGGGGCTCGCAGCGTGAACGTCATACACGCCAGTTGGAAAGCCATGTGAAAATGCTTGCTTTTGTTGAACCAATTTGCTGCGCTTGTTGATAGATACACATTCTGGTAAAATGGGATACGAAGTAAGAACCAGGATTGGACATGTGAAGCACTCGAAAGGTAAAACCGGTACGAACTGTTTATTATACACGTTATTTCTGCAAATTTACTTTTCTTCCTGCAATGCACAAAAGTGTTGTATTGTCTGCTTCTTTTCTCTATTATGTTACGTCGAACACACACACATTCCACTATGAACAACAAAAATGGCAAATTGTGGTTTTGGCTCAGCTGGTGATGATTACTGCGTGTCTTGTTACAACCTTGAACGATAAGGCCCGTAAGGTTCAGTCTTCATTGTGCCACCATGTTGTTTCTGGTTGACAAGCATTCATAAATAGAAATAGTACAATACTTCATGCATTCATATTAATGTCTTCCACGATCTGCACATGTGACACAATGCGTGCGTGCGTGAATTGTTATTAACGTCCTAAACGAGCTAAAGAGCTTCTAAGGACGGGACCTACAGCTTTACGTGCGTTCCGACCCACATGTGTCCCCACCGGGAAACTAACCCGGGACCCCCTTGTTAGAGGGAAGCGAGCGTTACCACTCACCCACAGGGGACACGTACAACAATGAGTGGCATATCTCAGGCTTCGACATTCGTTTCAAAATTGTACAAAACCGCCTTCTGTCTTGGCCCTCTTCACTCGTTCTTTGAACTCGGGATTTAACAATTACGTTCGG
Source organism: Lepisma saccharinum (assembly GCA_022664845.1). NCBI lineage: Eukaryota > Metazoa > Arthropoda > Insecta > Zygentoma > Lepismatidae > Lepisma > Lepisma saccharinum. Next base: position 8,105 of record JAGDQP010008968.1, read on the forward strand.
TCATACCCTAGACACACTCTCGGAACCAGAAACACACTTCGAAACTACATACTACAGTATTTGTTATTTATGGCCATTACGTATCTGGAGCTCCGGTCGGGATATATAAGGTTCCACGATTTGGAAAGCAACACCTGGCCTGACAGACGGTATCTCAGCATTTGTCTGGTGAGAATGACCAGTGAAACTTTCCGTCACGATGTTCGGTCGCAGTAGGGTTCGCACATACATACCGCGTGGCAGGCAGACACAAAAAGTGCTTCATTCATTTTGCATATCACTCAATGACGTTCTCTGTTAATGCAGATAGCGTACATCCCAAACACAAATACCACATGCCTGTCTTGAATGATATGTGTGACTTTTTTCCATAGTATGTACTTAGGACAGTCTACTGTAAATGTGTTTCAGGTACACCCAGTAGAGTTGCAGAAAGCCACGAGTTTAGCGGCATGGCTTTAATGGATGCTAGTTGTTTTCCGAGCAACCCAGGGTGGTTTGGTAACAAACTTTGATTATTATGTAACATGAATAGAGTCTAGTCACATTTTGCACAATGATTCTTTGCTTAATACTACTAGTATCATTTGTTACTCACACAGATCAATAATAAGACTACGTTTTGTACTGCTTTTGCGTGTTTCACATGTACGTAGAACCCTCAGCAAACCATCTATCTTTCATGTGACATTTCAAAAACGTTATACACTTGCAACTTGTTTACTGGTAGTTATGCAACCACTCATCGCAACCCCACAATTTGCCATATCTTTGATTCTGTTTGCACTATCGAAGTGGCACAGACGAATTCTACTTTAATATTACATACCCTTTCCTTTCCAGCTCATTTTCACCGATCTTTATTTACAAACATAAGCGGGAATCCCTCACTTCCTTTGGGGAATCCCTTGCGCAATTGTTCTGGAGTTTTGATTTTGATATTTTTGGATACAACGTATATGACTTCCTTCATGAAATTCCACGCCGCCTGTGTCACGGCCATTCGTCTTTGTGCTATAGCGTCTCAAAGTTCCGTACCGCCAAATTTCCCACGCCCATAACTCGTAAAGGACGCCGCTTTGCGATTTGTGTCCATATAGTTTTTTGTTTGTTTTGATGTCTACTTTCAACTCCCAAACGCTGTCATAGGAATTACGGAACACCCTGTATGAGATTAATGCCATAGACAATAGTCAAGTCAGCAGATCTTCTAAACAAATAAAGAAAAACAAGCACCACGGGAGGAGACTATGGTATCAAATGAACCTATAGAGCACTTCATTATATAATCTCCTCCGTTTTGCGATCATCTCGTTCCATTTCTGACCATATATTATTCCCAAAAGTTGGTTTTCAAACGCACGCAAACTATGTTCAGTTGCCAGGGTCGTATTCCAACTTTTACAATCATAAAGTATTACCAGCAGAATAATCGTTCTGTAATTTTTCAATTTTAACTTCTTTGATATTATTCGCTAAGTTAGGGACTTCTAGGCTAAGTAAGATATGTATTGTCTGATGTTAAGTGACTTTTATTTCTTCCGTAACATCACTATTGCTTGTTACATTTGCTCCTAAATAATTTAATTTGTTTACTTTTTCTATGATCTCATTCTTAATTATTTTTTCTCCTTGCTTTATCTTCTGCATTCCGGCTTTTTTATAATGTATGTCCTTTTCTCTACGTTCAAATATAGACTTATCTCTACTAAGACATAGGTGTTACTTTCCTATATCGTCCCCTATTAATATATATCATTCGCGTATATGAAGAGTTCGTTCAGGTCATCGTTCAGACATTTTGTAGTCTTTTACTTTAAGAATCTCACATTCTAATGCGATATCACAGCAGTGGTGGTAAGGCATTATCTTGTTTTAATCGACTCGAATCAAGAAACTGTTTCTATATTATTACTTCTGCTCATGGGATCGCTAAGTCACATCCTTACTATCTGGACAAGCCTGCCCCAAGCTGAGAAGTACTAAGACGTACGTGCTGCACGACCCAGAAAGTGCACGACTTAACTTGTGCAAAGCATGCAAAGAGGCAGGGGTGGTAAGGCGGGCCCCCTAAATAAATATCTGAACAAGTTGTTTTGGAATTTCAAATCTTACCAGAATATTGTATAATTTCAATTTTTGATAGAATGATATGCTTCTTTGAAATCATTAAAGAACTGGTGAACCGTCCCATTGTTATCCCATTTCTTCTCTTACATGTGTCTAAAGGTGAAAAGCTAGTTGAATGTAGATCTTTTTCTTCTAAATCCGCGTTGGTTATCTCCAATTATTTCATCTACTTATACGTTTAGACGTGTTCGAAGGATATTAATCAACACTGTAACATGCTAGGAGTAATGAGAGTCCGCGGTAATTATTACAGCCTTTTTCTACATCGCAACTATTTTTACATGTTCTATTCTTTATAAGCTTCTAATTTCCACATATAGCAAGTACTTAACAATTGATGTATCTGCTTGATAGGTGCAGTTCCTCCCACTTTAAATAATTTGCCTTGGATGTGGACAATTCCTTGTAATTTGAGAATTTCCAATTTCATTATCGAAATTTCGACCCCAATCTCACCATATCCGAGTATGCATAGTTCTGCAGTGTGGAGTTTAAATTCCTCTGTTTGTTCTCTGGCGTATACATTAAGAAGCTTGTCGTAATAGCTTTTCTCTACATCGAGAATTTTAGTTGGGTGCGCCTGAAGACCTCCACGTTCATTTCTAATCATCTCTAACACTGACTGGTAACATTTGCCCAACGAGTTTACACTTTGTATAGGTCTCTAACGTTATTTATTTTAGTATTCTCCTCTATCTTCTAAAGTTTAAGAAAGAAATATTTTAGTTTCTGGTTTCTGAAACCCGCGTGTGGCGTTCCGTTTCTAGTTACCGTAGTGATTGAAATTCTTTTTAGTTCTACTATCTAGTCATTGCTGCTTGGCTTGTTTTCGTTCCTCATGAAGCTTAATGCATCCTTCATCAAACCAAAGCTTTTCTCTGTTGTTTGTTCTCATATTTCGCTGCATTTTCACTGTCACGAGTTGCTTTCTACGTCTTATTAACATCAATGTCATTGCTATTATTACTAACGTCATTTGTATTGTTACTCGAATCGGTTAAATTTTCGAGTTTCTAATCTTCTTTCATACTCGGGTTATCTAATAGCTTTAGTTATAATTTCAGTTGTTTTGATTCAGATTCCAATTTCAGATGGAAAAAATACGAAATACAAAAATTAAAATCATGAACTTCTCCCGAATTCGCGGAATAATAGACCTGGAAAACATTCCGTACACCATGCTAAAAGAATGTTCCACAATCTCCCCTTCCATCAGGGGAACAAAGGAGCTTTCTAAAGTGCAGGAACTCCGGCAATCTAGCAATCTTTAGGGGCAGCCAGTCCCAGATTGGACGAGAAAAAATATGTTTGTGTGGCACTCTTGAAGTTCCCAAGCCAATCTAAAGCTAATGCTGTAAAGAGGCATGGGTGTAAGGTGGGTTTCAAATAAAAAAAAATAATGTTTGATCCCTTGCTTTCGCTGTTTGCAATGCCCAACTTTTTCCTCACTATTGTGATCAATAACTGATGATAGGTGTCACTGTCGCTTCTCTGCATGCCCTAACTAACTTCCATTACGTTTGCATGTCTTTGTCTGTCTACTAAGATGAGATCGAGATGCTTTTGGTTTTTGCCATCTGGAGATATCTATATGTATTTATGTATATCTTTGTTTTCGAAGTACGTGCTATTTATTATTGGCTATCCCGTATGAACGTCAGTGAACAAGGCTTTTGTCCTATCTGTGTGTCCCTCCGCACCTTAGATCCCAGCACCTGCAACTCCAACAAAGTTACGCCATACACCGTTGGATTCGTTACGATTTTAAATTATGATTTTGGTTCTAAAACTGACAGGTCCTTTTCCTTTGCTTAGTTTTCTGCATTTTTAATATATTTTCACATGGTATGTTTATCCGCCTTAGATCTTAGTAACTACAAGTCACGCAGAGACGAATCATAGACCTTTGGATTCGTCGTGGTCTGAAACGGCGGGAAATTGTATAACTTTAACTCTAAAAGTGGCAGGTCCTTTTCAATCGCTTGATATGCTTCATTTGTTTTTCTCCTAGATCTCATTAACCGCAAGTCCGACAGAGATGAGCCATACACCGTTGAGCTCGCAAATGGTCTCAAACCATGAAATAATATATCATATGTGTTCTAGAACTGGCAGGGCCATTTCATTCGCTGAATATTCTCCATCTGTATGGTTCTTTGTCTTCCCCTTAGATCTCAGTAAGAACTAGTTACTCAGAGATGAATGATACACCGTTGGATTCGTCATGATCTAAAACGGTGAAGAAATTTATAATTTTAAATAAAAGCACTAGGTCCTTTTGAATCGCTTGGTATTCTCTATTTGTGTTTCTCCTAGATCTCAGTACTTACAAGATCGACAGAGATGAGCCACACACTTTTGGTTTCAAAAAGTTCTCAAACCATGGAATAACCTATTACGTAAATGTTGAAAATGGCAGATCCTTTTCAATCGCTTAGTATTCTCCATCTGTATGTTACTTTGTCCCCCTAGATCTCAGCAACTAAAAGTTATACAGAAATGCATGATACCCATTGGATTTGCCATGGTCTGAAACGGTGGGAAAAATTATCATTTTGACTCTAAAACTGGCTGGTCGTTTTCAATCCGTTAGTATTCTCCATTTGTGCCCCTACTAGATTTCAGTAGGCACAAGTTCGACAAGCTGTTGGAATAGTCATAGACACTGGTGGGAAAATCTATGACTTTTACTCTGAAACTGGCAAGCCCCGACATTCCCTTAGACTCCATTTGTCCCTACAAATTTAACTCTTTCTTTTGGATACGTTATCAGATAATTTGAATTTTTATGGGGGCGCTTTGGTTTTGTCTACAATAAAACCATTATTTTTTACTATTAGATTTTTTGAAATCATAGAAGTCTTTTACCATTGCTGTTACTGACTTTCGTGAAGACTTGATGTACCTATAGTAGATTTAAAACCTTCGTCGTGTCTACGTTTGCATTGCAATTTCCCAACATGGTTTTCGTCTTATGCTTCAGTAATCGGTCAAACAACCTATCTAGCTCATTGTAAATGTATCTATGTCATTAGCATATTTTTTTCTCAGTCGGGCGATAGACATTTAATAAATCATGTTGTACCATCGAGTACATACCGTAATATACAATAGTCTTTCGTTCATTAACTCTACATTATGGTTAATCTGACACGTAATGTTGTTAATGAGAACTTATATTCCAAGTTGGTGTGACTGGGTTTCCCGTAGTAGAAAGTGCATTTGCCCTGGCGAATGTTATATTTACCATCCCATCGGACTTCTTGTATAGCTAGTATGTCCATCCTCTTCTTCTCAGTGTCTCGAACAACCGTCTGAGGAGCGCCCGTTTTGGACAAGATTGTACATTCCATAATTGTATTTTAAATCTTTCATATTTCTGTTCTTGGAACTCCTGAAACAGGCCCCAATCCGAATAAGGGTCTAGTTTATCTGTGGAATATTTTTACACCCAAGGAGAATCCATAGAACTATTTGTTAGCATCCCTTGATATGATTTAGCTGTGTATAGTTATGAGTTCAACGGCCACACATTAAATAGCTACTGGTTTTCTCTATTGTTTTACAGCATTTCTCTGTATCAAAATAAATTAATGCTACACGAATCCAGACCAAGCATAAAACACTGTTCTTCCCAATGTACCCAGAACGGTCTCCTCATACATACGTTCTCTAAACAGAAATATTCCTCCAGAAATATAGAGATTCATCCAGACACCAATTGTAATTTACTGAACAATCTAACAACTTCCCTTTCACCAAATATAAATGCAGTCACTTCCCTTAACCTGCATGCACCATATCGTTCTTAAAATCCAGAGAATCCTACACGGCAAACATCACTAACTAATATCAACAATAGAAAATATAATCACAATTATTTAATTGACTAAACATCTTAAACGGCCTAATAAAGTTACGCTCAAAAGCAAATCTAGCTGGAAAATATTTAATTTTTATTTATTAAAAGTGCATATCCTAAATACACCATGTGGTAGCCGTTTTACACGTGGAAGTAAAATAGAAAAATAGCAACAAAAAAACAGCACAAAAAAGGAATGCTATAGCTAAACACAGACAAATACAATGGATACAAAAAATACAATGAATATGATATTAAGATAACTCCCTTTCACAAAGTTTCATAAAGCTAGTTTGGGGAAGGTAAAAATTAGGAGAGTGAGTGATAAAGTGGAGGGAGTCTGATTAAGAGTTGTTTCTTTTCTAAAGATAACCTTCGAGTTCTGATGTAAAGCAGTCATTTCACCTGCTATCAGCTCTCGAAACACGTAACTGAAACAGTTGGTGAAGATCATTTGTGCGGACATTACCATTCATTATGTTATAAAGAATTCGAAGTTTTCGGCAAGTAGGGAGGTCAGGTGAGATACGGAAGGACATCTATTATTGACTATACGTATGAAGAAATTCATGATTTTATCCACGTTAAGAGACTACTCACTTGCCATGGAGCAGATAGGAGAGGCATAATCAATAATCGGCAAAACAGAACTTAGGAAATACGTTCTAAGTACAATCATATTAGTGACTATTTTACATAATTAAAAGGAAATAGACTCACTTAAAACCAAAGCATTCAAATTAAGAATAATAATATTAGTTTCTCTTCGTAAAATAAGAAATGGACCGATCGTAGCATAAATGCAATTTCAGATTTGGACCGATTATAGAATAAATGCAATTCCAGTTAATTGTTCAATTTTTGGACTTGAGTTTACTGTGATACCTCTCTTCTACCTGAAGGAGGAAAGTACTTGGAGCTGTTTTTCGCTACATGTTACTTCTCCTCTGCCCTCAAAACGACTGCACGAATCACTTGGCTTTCTATTTTAGCTTAAAAAGAGTTGTAGGGACGACTGACTATCAAGCCTATCCAACTACCTCGGTTTCTTTAATCAGAGTTTTGGTTCGGCCGAGACTCTGATTATATCAAATTCGACCAATAAGACCTACTCTTTCTTAACGGTTTCATTTCTAAATTATAATGTTATAAAAATAATATATGTAATTTATGAATTCGTTGCAACTAGTATATTTTTTTATTATTTTCTTAATAAGTTTTCATTGTTCACAATAAACCACACGACATTGTTCGTAATATTTCCATCTGAGTTGTTTGTATATCACTTTACCATGTTTGTATACCACTTTACTCAGTTCTCTTCAGCATTGTTCAATTAATTTACATGGTTCATTTAATAAGACTTCTACGTAAAGAACTGAATTATCTATACTTTAGATTGTAACAAAATAATATTCTGAAGCCAGAGAACTTAAAATTAAGAATAAAATTTGAGAGCGGACTACGGTTGCCTTTGAAATCCAACTCCCAGTTGTATTGGAAGCTAATTTCCTTCATTCATAATCAATGCGTCCCACATAATTTTTAATTGGTATTTGTTGAGTTCAGCGCTGCTTCTCTTGTGGTGAAAACGAGAATCTCAATCTAGATAAATGAGAAATCTCAACTACTTGCCGATGATTCCTCATTTATCAAGCAGCTTGAAAATGTAATATATTATACTCAAATACGGTGGTAGCTGTTTTATAAATCCAAACTGCATAACCAAATATTCAATTTTATACCAACTCAACCACCGTGACATAGCCTTCCCACGGTTTGGTAACGTAAGATTCTGACTATTCTCTCATTAACTTTATTAACTGAAAGAATTGTAGAGAGTGGGAAAGAAAAAGGGTGAACTCCGTATCCTCTCAAATCTAACGCAATCGGCCACGCGGTATCAATTTTCTTGCTACATTTAGCAGAGTTTTTGTCAATCCTGAGAGCTGCTGACTTTATCACGACAGCCATTCTTATAAATACCAGGCATAGCAATAGAAACAGTACCTCTTTTCGTAAGATCAGTTGTAATTAAAGCTGTGCTATTACTATTATCCCTACCCATTCTAGCAGGAGCCACCACTACACTCTAAACACACGAAATCTAACCACTTCATTTTTCGACCCTGCAGAAGAAGACCTGATCCTATACCAATATCTTTTTTGATTCTTTGGTCATCCAGAACTCTATATATATTCTAATTTAGTCAGAGTTTGGAATACTTTCTGATATTGTTACCAAAGAAAGTCGTAAAGAAGAGAAACATTTGGTGCTCTTATTATATTTTAGGTAACTCTCGCAATTGGATTTCTAGGATTTATTGTATGAGTACATCACATATTTAAAGTAAGAATAGACGTAGATACCCGCAGTTGGTTTACCGTACTGGTAATACCTATTGCCGTTCCAACAGGCATTAATGCCTTTAGATGAATTACAACAATTCATGGAACACAAAGTAACTAGAATAGATTGAGGGAAGATGCCACATATTTTGATATCGAAGCCATTGTGGGGCAATTGAAAGAAAAACAACAGCAAAAGTTTGAACAAACATATTTTAAACATTCGTTATCTTACTGACCGAAGCACATGAAGCTACAAGTATACACAACGGATGGGCCTTTGATGTACCAAAATGTGCATCTTACCCAACATATCAGTGTAAGATGTCCACTCATTTCGGAGAGGATGCCTAGCACATTCTAGTAAAGATATACATGGCCATAATAATGAAATTTCAACGAGAAACTTCATGGATGCATTCCTACATAAACAAGTATGGAAGTATTTCTACCACTTCAAAAACATTTCTTACATTTAAACTTGACGACATCTGGTTGAAGGCGCAGATTTATCTCCACTCTGTAATAATGAAACATACACCAATTACATGCAGTAATGACATTATCTTTTTGTCTAGATAAGAAAATACCCAGTTCTTTAACATATAGCATATATAGCTTCGTTGGTATAGGATTGGCTTCGCGTTTGGTAGGCCTGGATTCGAACACCGCGGCGGACATCCTGGCTGACGTTTATGCAGGGCTATTTTCAATCCCGCAACGTTAATATTTGGATAATATATGCGAAACGAGGTCCTGGCTGATTTCGTCCTCACCCCACCTCTACTCCGGCCTGAACCACAGTTAACTAAAGGTCATAAATGGTGTTCAAATTCTATTGAATACGTACGTAGACCATCAATTACAAATGTTCTTTAAGGAGTACATTCTATTCAACCGATCCTAAACTGTTGACTGACTAGAGCAAATTATTTTTAGGTAGAAAAAGAAGTGCATTTTTGTTTGAAAGGTCTTCGTCTCCACGTGATAAATTCCGGCATTCATTACAGCCATTACAGAACCTACTGACTAGTTCTCTCACATCATACAGATCTAGCGTCATCGTTATGGAATTACTCTACTGTAGAGTCCATTTTATGAACCCTAGGCTTACTTTTCTGTTCATAGTTGGAGCACTCACTGGAGTTATACTAGCTAACTCGTCAATGAACGTTGTTCTACACGACACCTATTATATACTAGCATATTTTCAATATGCAATTTCAACTGGCTTAGTGTTCGCGATTATAGCAGCAATTATCAATAGATTACCCCATTTTAGAAGAATGTGCTTAAATCCTAACTTGACTTGATGTTCAATTTCTAGCAATATTTTTGGGAGTAAACACCATATTCTTTCGACACCTTTTAGGACTAAGTGATTCACCGCATTGCTATTCCGAATCCTAATGCATACTTAACATGAAATATAATTTCAAGCATTATATCCCTCCTATCTTTATAACGAATTTGAAGTGAAGAGAGAAAAAAATCATGTCGTAACAAATTGAAAAGTACAATTTTCTACAAATCAACAGCTAGCGTCTGAAATATGTGAAGTCTGGAAGACGAATAGTTCGAATTTGCTCCATAGGTGGTGTTCAGTTTTGCGTTGTAAAAGTAAAGAAGTCGTTTGAAATTTTGATCACTCACAAAGAAAGGAATGGGACCGGAATATATAAAACTATTCTAGAAGTATACGGAAGCACAAAATCTAAAGAGAAACCAACATTATACCTACTGTTACAGCGGCCGATGAAAGTTAAGAAGGCAATTGCATGATACCAGTGACTTGGTGCACGAATAGGCAGAACGACCATGGTATTTGTTGAAGATCGTTGTTAGTTTTTATACCTATTTTGGGACACTTGTGCTTGGCAGGCAGTAATTCCCGGATTGCTTTCAGCTCCGTGGTTTGCCAATCCAGCGAGGAAGCGGAAGAAGTTTAGGAGACCATTGAGCAGGGAATTCGATAATTATTGTCTTCGTTCTCATCTTTATTCCATTGGAGTTAAGACCAGCAAATTATTAGTACTATCCGATAGACTGTGATAGGTGACATATGTGTAAGAACCATCCGATGAACCGGGATAGGCGACATATGCAAGAATTGAACTGTTGGTAAAACAAACCCTCAGTTTGCCTTTATTAAGAGTTATTTCCAAAATTTAGTGTGAGGAACTATTGAGTTTAAGCTCCTCGTGGCAGTTACGTTGATTAAGTATGTTGAAATTGCTGGAGGAAAATACTTCAAATCGAACTTTAAGAAAAGGTGTTATTACTATCAGAAACGTGTGGTATACAATATTGTACAGACAGTTACCGAGTGGTTTGGCTACGTAAATGTGTTACAAGCAGTGTATTCAGACTGATCCAGAATTATTACGTTACAGATTAATAATAGGACGGAAGTTTGTGCGACAGAAGTATTTGGAGGAAGACGTGTATTGCAGTCCGAACTTTACCGTTTGAGAGAAAAGCAATAACAAGACTCTGTTACGAGAAAAGCCTCATTACATTTCGCGTATATAGAACTTTCTCTGAAAATTATTGATATAGATTAGATGTTTTTCTATAGGTTAGTTCTTTAAAAATAAGTATTCTCTATATATCTATCTATATTACGATAGTACCATTTACTTTATCATTCTATATATTCTCATATATAATCTTCATTTTATCTTTTATTATTCATTCGTATTTCTACATTCTCAACATCGTTATTTTCATCGTCTTACACATTTAATGAGAACACATACTCACAAGTATTCGTCATATTGGAAACTGTGTGATTTCCATGATAATTTATACAAATGAAAAGTATATCGTTCTGAACAATATATATCACTACATTATTGGAATAAAGTGCGATGTTTTGAATAAGTGTAGGCAATTGACGTTTGTTGCAGTGAATATAAAAGACTGAGTGCAAGGAACAGTCAATATATCATATCATTCATAGTCAGAAAATTCGGAACAAGCATTTGGAAAAGAATGTATTTTCATTTTGTATAAATAGAGATAATAAAATAAATTCAAGATATTACTTCACAAAAGATACCAAAATCATAAATATCTGTTTCATTTCTCAAAAGGCATTCCGGACAACCTAATCTAAATCTCAATTGAGGAGAGGTAATAATAAGAATCAGTGATAAGTTTACCGGCGATATTAAGCCTTAAAAGTGCTTCTTAATCAAGTTGTTTATACTGCAAAGGTATCTTAGTGGCACGCAGCATTCGTGCTCCGAACACTCGTTCACGTTCAACAATTCTACTCGCTTCAGAAACCGACCCAACCGCCACATCATTCATTCCTGTATTTAAGTTATATTAGTATAAGTTGTTTGAAAAGCATTAGCTAGTTCACGTTCTATTCTATTCTTAGACTAACCTACGTCGCTCGCATAATACCAAAACTTACCCATAGCAGAATATAGCTACACAGAAATTCCCTTAGTAAGTATTCTAAAATGGCAAAAAAGTGCATTGGGCGCAGGCCCGGAAAATAAGTCTCTCTCTCTCTCTCTCTCTCTCTCTCTCTCTCTGATCTTTTTCTAGAAGTGGCCACCTGAAAACCGCTCAAACTTGAGAATGCTAATTTTCCTATCATACAACAAATACCCTTTTTCCACGATCACACCATATTCATTATTGCAATGGTTGCAGTACATGTAGTGATGATAATTAACAACTCTTCTCTTTAACACTCACACCAATCGATATATTCTAGAAGGTCAAACCCTAGAAATTATCAGAACAATTCTTCCAGGTATCATATTAATCTTCGTTGCCTTATCATCCCTTCGGTTACTCATATATAATTCCATTTAATGAAATTTTAACTGATCAACACATACATTCCAGTGCTAAATACAACGGCAAACCTACTATACTCCTTTATGAGCAATGCCAGTCATAGGAGTAAAAACAGATGAAACCCCAGACCTTAAACAGGCAGACATGAAAGCAAATTGAACAATGTTCTGAAATATGTGAAGAAAATAACAGGTTTATACCAATTGTAATAAAGACATAACCTCACCATCCCTTTATCAACTGAATATCAAATATAATTCAAGAAGCCTCATTAGGTGGTTGAAAGTAAGCAGTGGTTGCTTAAACCAAACTAAAGCAAATTAACAAGTGAGGCATCTAATGAGAGAGGAAGCTGAGCAACAAAGAAGGTCGATATTACTGTTTACTTTCATTCGCCTGAGCTCTGTCTGCAATTTGATTATCACTATTTGTTGTCAGATGGACGGTGGAAGCTCCTGGGTCAATTTGACAACAAATAGTGATAATTTAATTGCAGACAGAGCTCAGGCGAATGAAAGTAAATAGTAATCACAACAGTTTTCATTTTGTGGCTTTATTACCTCTCTCACTGGATGTCTACATTCCTTTTAAAGGAAAGTTAGTTAACATTACTATGACATGACCCTATTACAATCAAGGACCATAAATAATCCACCCTCAAATGACTCTTGCTATATATATTCTCAATATCGTATTTAATTTACACATTAATTTTATACTTCAATACACTACCATCACAATCAAAATCAGAACTCCACGAAGAAGTTGCAATTCGTTACTGATGAGGAGGATAACAAGATTTACTTGGTGTAAACAATATATCTGACTTCGAATTTGAAAACTCATTTAACAATGAAGTAAATAATTTATATGATTTTAACAGCATTTCTACTGCCTAGAATTATCACAACCACAATTATACTGTTAACGTGCCTCTAATAAAAAAGAATCGTTGAGCGAAAGAAAAGAGTCTCATTCGAATGTGGATTTATTCCTAAATCATCAGCTTGCATTTCATTCTTGATACACTTCTTCCTAGATGAAGATTTTCCCTAATCTTTGATGTAGAAATTACTCTTCTCCTACCAATCACTATGACACTTCCACCCTTCATGAGCATTCCTCGAACCACAATAAGATTAATATTCTAAATTATACTACATGTTTTTTTGTAAAATGAAATCAAAGCTCGATCAAAAGACAAACATGGGATTATATTTAAACATAATACTTCGTTTGCAACTGAAAGGCGTTGCCACTCAACTTTTCTCATCCACTCAATCAAATGAGAAGCGAAAGAATTATTCACTTTCGACCTGAACTAAGATTATTACAGTTCACCCTCATTTAATTAACAAGTTGAAGAGAAACTAGTGGTATTTTCTGATTAAGAATAAAATTGAGACTTCATTTCTAACATCAAGCAACGAGACAGTTTGCTTGTAAACAACGAAAAGCTCGTAACTTTTATCATTAGCGGCTAAACTTGTTAATAACCCCTAACTCATTATATGTTATACTAATATCTCCTTAGTATATAATAAATTGCATTACTTTTCAAGGTAATAATGGTAAACCTTCTCGGGAAGTAACTTGCAGTTATGTTTAGATGATATTCATTATACTTCTTAACATCTTCAGCACCATGCTTTACTATAAACTACCAAAATAAAAGAAAAATTTATTTTAAATTTATCATATCGTATTTCTGCATTATTATAGAATCATTCGCTAAAGAATTGTATATACCTTATCCTAATATTGCACTTAACCCCTGATCCATAATCCTAGTAAATCGCTACTTACATATAAAAGGAAACGAGTGCGGTCATTTTTAGATACTTAAACAAGAATCACATACAACCTGTCATAGATAAAAATAAACTATATTTAAAGGAGTTTTTTTTTAATTCGAGACTCCCCAAGTAAAAATCCAATTGATGCACATAAACCGCTAACATTTAAAGAAAATATTTTTAAAGGAAAAGGCAATGCAATAAATATATAAAAACAAAATAACAGTCACCTCATAAAATTACCTCTTACAATAAAATCAATAGTTAACCCTAATATACTTCGAACTATAAATTAATTATGTCCCACCTAATGACAGGTTCTCCTATTACGGTTAAATAATATCTTAGACGAATAGAGTAACAAATAGTTAATCAAGCGGAAAAACATAATTGTTATCATAGTTAATTGACTCGAAGTAGATAAAGGAATAATTTTCTTGAATCATATTAATAATTAACCCCTACCTCAGGCATAAACATAGTTAAACCAAAACCAACAACAACAGTATTTCCTTCATAGGTATCAGTTATAGCGTTACTGAAACAAATTAACAAATATTCTCGCCCCAGCAGTAAAGTGAATTAAAAATGAACTAAAGCAGAAACGAGACAGGGCCGCTATAGCAGCAGGCAATCAAGCAGAAAAGGAATTTGTACTCTGTTTGTTATAGCTGATGAATAATTGCGTATGCAAGCAATGTATAATAAAATACACACATCCTAGATTCGATTATATAAAGCTCTTAATATTTCCACCCTTGAGAAAAAAATGGCATTAAATAATGAAACAAATAAGACACGAAACCTAAGCAATCCCAATCTAATAAAATTCTCATAACATTAGCCAAAATAATACCTTAGCAGCACAGAATATCGGTCCAATATCAGTACAATAGTGGACTTAAATTGGCCAATATTGATCATGGTTGGCCCAGTACTGGTAAGATATTTTGCGCTGCTTGGGTGGTATCGATAATATTTTGGGGAAAAGAAACATAAGCACCAAAGTAAAAAAATTCTTAATATAAAACTCAATGAATATATATCGACCACTGTAAGAAATAACCACTCTAGAAAGATGCAATACAAATAATACAAAAATTATGCTATTCAATCTAATACGATAATTGTAATAACAGGATTTCTATTAATTCTAGTAATTACCTACTGAATAAACAAACTGATATAAAAATCAATAAACTAATCAGGAAGAACGGCAGTTCTTCCAGTGACGCTAAGAAATGAGTCTGTTAGCGGCACTCATACATATACAGCTAATTTCAGATCTAGCGAACTATAAGCCCGATTTTGATGCTTGAATTTGCATTTTAAAGCTCTTGGCCACACTAACAGAAAACAATGGACCGGTAGGACTTCCCTGGGGACCGCCCCAAGACAGTTTGAACAAAAATCATAATTTCACATTTCTGGTGATAACACTGATCCCATAGCATCCAGGGGGCCGAACCTTGGCGGCGTCGGCGTAAGCGACGCTTCAATACATTTAAAACGGTGTATCACACGCCAAAATCGGTGAAGAGGTTCAACAGTTGACTTTTTTTAGCCCAATCACAGAATTTTCAAAAATGATAGAAAAGGGACTCTGTCATTCTGTCTATCTTTTTGCTTTAACCCCAAATGGTTGGCACCTGGGGGGTTTGGGGATTAATTGCGGGCCCCTACAAGTTGAGATAAAAATGTTATTTTTTTATAGGAGTTACTGTTTTCGAGATATAGAGCCTATCTTAGTCCAATACCGACCTTTTGTATGAAGACTATGAACATTGTTTTAATATACAGCTTTACAAAATAAGTGATATCAGTACAAGAACCCCCTCGGGACAAAGGGAAAATTGAGGAAATATTTCTACTCAGAAAATAAGTGATATCCACTTTGCGAGTGACTTTCTTTGTATCAATATAGGGGGAAGGGAGGATACTAAGTCTTAATTTTATTACAAAAAGCAATTCCGCCATAGTGACACAAAGAAAGTCACTCGCAAGGTGGATACCACTTCTTTCGGAAGTAGAATTTTTGCGTCACTCTTCCTTTTACCCCGAAGAGGTTCTTGTACTGATGCTCTATACAAAAATAAGTCAAATAAAACACACACACATATATATAAACACTAACAGCCTGGCCTAGAAATTATGCTTATCTAATGTTCTTTAGCACCACAATCCAATATTGTACATATACTTCCCAGGCAGATTTCAACCTAAATAAAGCCAAAACAAAATATAAAACATAATATTATTACTAACGCAATAAAACACGTTCTACAAAAATTGTGTTTTTACTGGCCAAAATCATCAAAATAATAATTCATACAATCAATGGTATCAAAGAACAAGATAAATTATCAAACCAAAAACTATATGTTAAATTTCAAGGACACAATCCAATACAATTATAAATAATGAGAAACATAAACTGAGAACAACTCATCAGATTCTCTCAATAACACTTAAACGAATCGGAACCAGTAGAAACAATAAATATTTTAACATTGTAGTACAATTAAAGATTCTAAATGATCATTATAATGTCATCGGACAATAGGTACCAAAATAGAAAAGTCAAGGCTCTTTCCACAAACACAAGAAGAAAGGAAAGAAAGTTTAAAAAAAATTATGTATAAAAATTTCCTTAAACTTGGAAAAACGTAATAAAAACATCGACAAGACTAATATTTCCCAACTAGAACTATAAATGAAAGTTTTTGTTAAGAGAAAAAACATTATATAGACATAATTACAAGTAAACAATAACAGAAACTTAAAAGTAATGTTGTCATAAGATTTTATAATTTAATACAAATAATGGTCTTATAAACAAAATAAGCGGGTATCTTATCCTAAAAGCTGCAGTTTGGAAAATATACTGATCATGAGTATATATTCAATATAGAGGGCATTTCATTTGTTTTTTGATTAATTAAGGTTAGATGCGATACCACGTTGAATGGACAAATTCTAAAGTATAACCAACTATCATGGAGAGAATCATTACGTGTTTATGATAGATATACTGCATATCACTGAATGATGTAAGAACCACTGAATGATCATTAGTTTTTAATGATAACAACTACTAAAGACATTACACAACCCTTCGATATATTACATTTGTTACGTATGCTTGATCTATGATTTTCATGTCGTAACATGCAATTATCCTACGCAATAATCTTTTGATATAAAGTAGATTTCCAATTGTTTGAGTTGATGCCTGTAGGATTTCTACACATTACATGTCCTGCTGTGCTAAAGAATATCTTCCTGTTAGAAGATGTTTACCACATACGTAACTGTGAATTTGTTTATACATAGCGGGCTGAAAAACAAAAGATGACGTAATTCTGTCAACATGAAGGTTGCCACAACCGATTGAACTATAAGTTTAGTAGAATAAAACGGAACATTTGTTGCCCACATGCTATTCACCCCTTGCTAGTTAACAAAGAAAAAGAGGTCCTGTGAATTGGAAAACACAGTCAGAATAAAAATTAGTTCAAGTTAGATTGCGTTACATAAAGTATAGGGGTTTGAACAACAAAAAACAAACAACTTTCATTCAATCTTAGCTGCAAGAAAGAAAGTTAAAAGTTAGAAACATACATTACATAACCTATTTAAAAAAAACACCAAATAATTGCCTTTCAACGTTCGATAGCTTATTTTGATTACAAAAGTTCTGATACAGAACAACGGAAAAGATTAAAGTTCATTTTATAAAGATATGCAATTGATAAGTTCTTAATCAAATCTAATGGTAATTTTAGTTTAGCTTCAGAAACCACTGTTTCAAAATTACGCAGCTGTGATTCAAAAGCAGGTTTAAGGCGTTTATATGCGTAACCTTCCTCATTGAGCCAAGATATATTGATCAATAGAATTATCGTTAGATTTTTCGCTAATTGAATCGGATTCTGATTCAATTATTGAATCCTTCTTAACAATAGTTTTGTTAGTGGATTGCTTGTCTCTTCGACGTTTATGGCTTGATGAAGTAGTCTTTGTTTCCTTAGATTCTTTAGCTTGTTCCATAAAAGATACTGATTCAGTCTGCTAAGAATTATCTATAGATGAGGAAAATGATCTAGAACCGAGATTCATGTTAGGAATTGATGATGATAGGGTTCCAATAAGTGAGCATAGTTTAGTCATTTGTCCACTGAATTGATGCATTGTATTCCGAATAGTGTCTTTAAAACTTTCATTTCATTTTCAATAGTGTCTAACTTCATCTGTTGGTCATTCATAGTGTTAGAATTAATGGAATGGAATGTTCATTCATTTGCATAAATAAAACTGTCATCATTGTTTCTAAAGAAGACTGAGTGATTAGCGCTTGCTTGATAGATGCAGTATCGTTAGTTGGTTTCGCGGGAGTATCAAAAGACCATCATGGAAAAAGTATTTCTAAGCCTTGCAAACGAAGTAAAACATTAGTTAGTTCTATCAATGTAACTATATTATAAAAAAAAAAACAATGTATAGATGATGTTATTTTTTTAATTCTAATAATGTGCCACCAAGAATTGGTACTTCTGAGTTGTTAACCAGCTTAATACATTGTTTGTTTGGTTTTAACTTGTCTGATGCATTAATTCTTATTAAATTATTCAAAACAACGAAGTTAGGTAGTGAACTAGTGTTTGGTTTGCATGAATGTTGATCTTCGTAGGATAGAGTAATGCCTCTAGAATTTATTAGACTATGTTTAGAATCTTTCTCATTGCGTTGCTGGTCCGTAGCAATGATGACATTTAGAACTCTATTTTGATTCAAATTTCATTTCAACGAGAGATCCAACTAGACATTACAGTAGCTAGTGGTTTCAAATCTTCTTATTTGATAGGAACATCGTCATTATCAGCAAATTTCACATTCGGATCTTTATTCAAACGTTTTGTTTTGCAAATTTTCGTAATAGGTCCCTTCTTAAAACACGATTTACAGCTCATTTGTTTAGCATAGCAGTTAAAGTAGTCGGTCCTTGTAGGATGGAACCCTCCACATCGCATACAAGTTCGTCTTGCTTTGTTTCCACTGTTAGTGTAGCTTTGTTTAAAACTTTGAGATGGCTTGACTGTAGCAATGCTTGCGTCAGTAGATTCATTTGCTGAAAGAGGTTTGAATTATTATGTATCCTTCTCGATCTGATCATCGATATTAATGATTTCAATGGCTTTCTGCAAAGTTAAGTTTTCATTGGAAAGCAGTCTCTTACGATTGTCGTCCCTTTTAATTCCAACAACCAATTGGTTTCTAATCATATCATTATTATCCTCGGCGAAAACACATTTCATTGCCTGTAAACGAAGCTTCAGTAAGAAAAATGACCTTTGAAGTTCACACTTTCCCATGAGGTGAAATTTGTATCTCTCCACGATATCATTTGTCTTAGGCGCAAAATGTTCCTTCAGTTTTGACGTGATGGTTGAGAATGACTGCACACTTAATGCAGTTGGAACAAACATATCCTAGAGACGTGAAAACAGGTCCTGACCAATGTTGGCCAGAAATAAATGCACCATTTTGTCTGCAGCGATGTTATAATCCATACAGTAACTATCAAATTGCTCACGATAGACGGAGATGTCCATTTCTTGTGGTTAAAATCGTTCTATTGTTATATTTGGTATCATTTTGTTTCAAGTATAAATAATCAACTATCTACTGTAGATTCGTGTCTGAACTAATGCTCCAATTAATATGCAGTAGATACGTACCTGAGTCCGCCAAATAATAAGCAGAATGGAAAAGTAAAGGTATTGATCATAATTATTTATTCAATATAGAGAATGTTGGCAGTCATTATTTGATTAGCTAAGGCTAGATGTGATACCATGTGGAATAGACAAATTCTAAAGTATCACGCCGTGAATTTTTACGCGTTTATGATAGATATACTGTGTATCACTGAATGATGTAAGAACCACTGAATGATCATTATTTTTTAATGATAACAACTGCTAGAGACATTATTACAACCCTTTGATATATTCCATACTTTTACGATACATTTGTTACGTATGTTTGCTGTTTGCTTTGCATGTCGTTATACGCAATTACCTTTTGATATAAAATAGATTTCCAGCTGTTTGAATTGTTGCGTGTAGGATTTCTACACATCTCCTGCTGTGTTAAAGAATATCTTCCTGTTATTGCATGGTTGCGTATACAAAGGTACTCTGTTGCCGCTGTTGCGACCTCTCTGACAAGGTGAGAGTTAATACAAGGCGTACTGGTGGATAGCGTGTAGCTTTTCTTCCCCTTTTGATGGGTCCCTAATTTTACTATCATCTAGGAAAACAGAGTCTTTGTTCTTTGAGTTCTCCTGTAAACGATGGAAATATCATTAGTATAAAGTGGCATGGTGATGACTAATTTGATAGATGTAGACAGAGAGAATAGACGTATTCTATGTACTTCGGAATTATGCTCTCTTAAATGTAAATATACAAATAATAGCCCTTGGTAGGAACTATAGGTCTTACCCAGACGATCATTGTTGCTGCTGTTGTTGCTGAGAAAAGCGTAGTAGCTCTGGCGAGGTTAAACATGGTCCAGTGAGGCGCGCTGTGACATGGCACCCAAGCTGAAAATAATGACTGCTTACGCAAGTGACTCAGAAAATTTAAAAGTCTAACTCTGATTGGAGGAAAAGCTCACCTCTGCAGCTCTGTTTCCAGATGCTTTAGTATATAGAATCATCCAAGAATTTTCCCAGCTTTTGCTACTAACTAAAATGAAAATCCTCAATATGATTACATAGAAATATAACGAAAAAATCATTGCATGAATAACACAGAGTAAACATACATAAAATACACTGAATTAAGTAATACATGCAATTGTCTTACACTAACTATATCGATCTGGCCAGATCTTACCTGTAGTAGAACATATATATTTACATAATATGGCTATATAATTTTTAAAAAAATACAGAGATATAGAAGCATACAATCTAGCATATTAGAAGCATACTAGCGTGTTACACTGTTAGAAAATATTTATGACGTATGTAACTATGAACTTGTGTAAACATAGCTGGCTGAAAAACAAAAAGATGACGTAATTCTGTCAGCATCAAGGTTGCCACAACCGATTGAACTATAAGTTTAGTAGAATAAAACGAAAATTTTGTTGACCACATGGCAAAAGAATCAATCTAAAATGTATTCATTCATCACTAAGATTCCGCATAATTAAGATTTTCATTAAACTACATCTTTACATCTCTTGATATTAAATTAACAGTGATTCTATTTTTTTATTTTAATCCTTCTCTTCACTTAATCAACCCACCTCAATTCCATAGAACTTACACTAATTATCACTACTATTATCACCTGCCTAATAATTACAACATTGCAATCCCCCTGATTCTTCTATGTTCTGTTTTTAATTTTCCTAGCTGGTATATTATCTACGTAACCAGATTAGCCTTAAACGAAATATTTTACCTGAATACCAGAGTAGTAATCCATTCTCCATTAATCCTAGTAAGACTCATTACATTATTTCTAATATATTACTTTCTAATTCCACTCCCACACACCTACAAGATTCATTAGAAATAATCACAAAACAATAAAGATATTCAAACAATACAATTTTAAATATTCATCCCTATCAACTTCACCATTAACCGTTGCTAGTCATCTCTGTAACTTTAATTAATTGCAGTAGTAAAAGTAACACACATACACACAGGGCCTCTCCGAATCAAACAAATTATGTCAATACCTACAAGAAAACACTATCATCATTGTAAAATTGCTACTAATGCTTTCTGTCATGAGATTATTTCGCTATTGCAATATGTGAATACGTTATTGATCAGTAAATTTTGGAGCCTTTTCAAAAATTCAGAAAAACATAGGAACCACATTTATTACCATTTGCCATTCGTTTCTTTTTATTTGCATTAGTTTATGTTTCTAAATTAACATAATATTAGTTACATACATTATCAATTAGATTCTCTTAAACTTTATAACATTGATTTTTTAATGAGATAAAATTCATTAACTGACAGACAGTTTAGTCACTGTCGTGGTTTCCGTTGTCCACAGACCACTTTAGAATATCATCATAGTATTCTAAGTACTCGACAGGTGCATTTTTTCCAAATCCTTAATTTTATTGCACTTGATAGTCTTTCCCTATTGAATAAGTTAATGTCCTTATAAATGAGTCTTGAACTATTCCCTATTTAAGGTTTTCAGGTCACTATAAAACTTAATTGATTTTTCATTCCATTTTAATGCCAATAAATGCAGGTATCGCTGTAGTTTCTAAAACACTAAAACTAAAAGTAGCCAAATTGTGGACTGATATTCTTTTTTTAAAAATACGATTCAATTAGGCAAATATATATTTCTAGCCTCCTTGGCCTCTTAAAAAAATAGAAGAGACAAGATCGTTGATTTTATGATAATTGCGTCATGACTCAATATTTTATGCAGAATTCCAGGCATATGGTACCAATCGTACAAGCTTACATATAGATCTGAATGTTTTGTAGCATATTTTTTTTAAATACTTCTACATTAATAGAAGAAACACTAACAATTGTTTTAATATGATAGATACGCGTTCTAAAAGTTCTTATTTTATACCTTAATCAGAGTAGTATCAGAATATATGCGAGTCGAACTCTCATCATTGATCGACTCGTACAAATTTCAAGTTTTGGAATATCCAATTCATGTTTTCAGTTGTTCTTGTTTATATGCTTCTTCCTTTGCTCTATTTTAGTTATCATCTTTCTGTACTTGCCAACCTTTGATACCGAGTCAATGCATAATATGTAAAACATTCTAGAGATCTGATCCACGCACATACGAGTGAAATTCCAAAGGAAAGTTGATTCCCATTGATAATTCTTTTCATTACCAGTTCCAAGTTGTTTCTTTGTCTTCGTCAACTGACATGAAATATTTTGAACAGTTGATGATGAGTGTTGGAACTTCACAGGTTAGGTAACTATATCTACTAAATGAGGAAAAAATAAAAAATCTGCAAGAATCTACAGCTAAACCTAGCTTAAATTGATAAACGAAGGACACGCCTACATAAATAAATAAATCTCGATGAATAACCTAGGATATCAACTTTCATACTCTACTTTTCTCATACATACATAAAAATATAGGTGACACAATGAACTCACAAGTTAAATAACTATTCTAAATGTACTACACATAAAAGTAGGTGCACCATCATTCGCTCCTAAAGACTTAATATTAAATAAAATATTACTAAAATCGTACACGAAACTATTGTTTACCAATTGAAAGAGTTTGGTGTACTACACCCAGTCAGAAAACGGACGAAGACAATTGTGTTCTTTACCTGATTCCTCCCCTTATTTGTGTACTGTTATCATAAAATGATCGCGGTTTCAGGTAGCTCAGATATCTAAGCATTACCTGTATAGTTATCAAACAGATCTATCATGGTCAAAATTTCGTCTTTGTCCACCTAGATTTATGATTGGATCCGTTACGCGACGGAGGGAAAAGGGTGACTTTTCAGCATCAGTTTCATCTTTAGGAAAAGGAAGAAGTTTGCAGCAGCTAAATCCGACGAGTAAGGCGAAAGTAGAAGTTATGACATAATATTATTGGCGAGAAACTCACGAACGAGTAGTGTTCTGTGACAGGGTTCATTGTAGTCCTGGAGAATCCAATCTTCGCACACCACAAGGCCGTTAGCTTTCGGCGAATCTTTTCTTTAAACGCCGCAGTACGTCACAGTATTACTCTGAGGACGGACGATCTTGCCTCCGGGGATGAATTCACGATGAAGAATAGCGTATGTCTGAAAACGCGATGAGCATGATCCTCATTGAGCTGCGGATTTCTCGCCATTTTGGTCATGGAGATGATGTGCTCTTCCATTGCGACGATTGCCGCATTATCTCAGAGTAGTTCTCGTAGACCCAAAACTTATAGGCGGTGATGAACCTGAACGTGAAGGATGGCTCATCCGCGACACGCTCACGGTGACCTTGGTACACTGCTACGCAATGGCTCTCTTGCTCAGGGTTCAGCAGTCAGGGGATAAATTGCTCATATTCAGTTCCGGAGTTAGGATTGTCTCTACTGGCGCTTTGGACACACCAAAAATATCCGAAATATCGCTGATCATCCTTAGATTACCCACATGCAAAGGTTCCAAAATTTGTTGCACATTTTCGGAAATATTACTCGTGGAAAATCCCCCAAAATGCTCGGTGTCTTAAGAGGACGTTGTTCCTCTTTTCAATAGCCTGCACCACTCGTAATTTGGTTACGACTCATTGACGTAAGTCTAGCGAAGCACTGTCTGAAAAGCTGATTTCCTCTGTTAAAATAAATCACATTGGCTAGTTGTTCCACCTTTCTGTCCGTGAATTAATCGCAGAATACCACAAAGCTGATAACAAAAACATCACTATAACAACTACCGATGTTAACGCAGCGATCTCACTTGGCACATTGCAGTTCACTGCAGCTTATCTAGACTGTAGCACACTTTCCCTGCGCTGGCAATTTTGTTCTACATTCTATTGGCTCGCTACAGAGATATTCCAGTAATTTTTAATACAGCTTTGTAGCTGCTCGTATCAATATTTCCTTTTGATAAAATGTTGGATAATTACTTGGCTTTTGTTTAACTATTAAAATTATTACAGATTAATTTTAGCAATACACTTTAGGGTAAACCTTGGTAATTTCGTGACATGGAAAGTTTTTCGATACTTTGCCTTTAAAACACTTGTGAATAAGGCACTGAAAGGTACTAATAAAAGGTGAAAGTTACTTTGAATGTCACCTTTATCATCTTCATAGAAAATATGTATAATGGTTACTTTGAAGCATTGTTCTCTTATAGCTAAAGTGACAGAATCTTTTGAGCTGAAAATATACTCTTTCTGACACCTGTCTGTGGAAATTGAAAGCAATTAAATCATTCGTTACTGTACGAGAGCTTTAAATAATATTATCACGAGCTAACAAATGTTACTAAGTTACCAAAGTTTACCCCTACATCCAGAATTGAACTTGAATTAGGTAGAGTGATACACATCTGTCAAGATGTAAATTTCGGCCTTTTCTCTCTTCTTCTTCCTATACTTACATGTAGTACGAGGGCTATACTACGGATTCTACTTATATTTACAAAGATATGGAGTAGGTATCTTCATGTTACGAGTATTAACAGCAATAGCAGTAGCAGTTTTGCCTTGAGGTCAAATATCCTTTTGAGGAACAATAGTAATTACCAATCTTCTATCTGCAATTCATGTTTAGGCACATCACTGTCCAATGTATTTAAGGATGATTTACAGTAGACAGCTCTACCTTAACTCTATTCTTTGCTTTCAACTATGTTCTACCCTTTATTGTTGCCTACCTATGAGTAACATATTTTGCACCAAACACGCTTAAATACCACTCCCGGCACTTAATAGTAATCTAGGTAAAATTTCACTCTATCCCCTGTATTAAGGGAAGAACTTTATAGACTTCTTAATTATAATAATCCTTTTGATACGTTTATCTTTATGAAATCGATACATACTCCGAGACTCAGAAAACTTAACCCTTCATATCTGCAAAACGGTTAATCACTCTAATCCTCATTCAAACACAATTTTATTTCCTTTGTGCGTACGTTATCCATTGATCAATCTAAAATAAATTAGGGTGAGTAATTGCGCTAGTTATATCTGCTTTAATCCTTAAAATCATACCCTTTCATGAAAAAATAAAATATCGAGGATTACAATTCTATACCACCAATCGAACACTCTTCTGAATGATAGTATTTGTAATTATTCAGCTATCATGAATTGGACCCCGACCGATAGAAGAATCTTATACTTTAACTAGATTAATTTTGACAATTGTTTACTTTGTTTATATTCTTTACACACCCGAACTACTCATGAAATTAGATTTTCTACTTAAAAAGAATGATTAGTTTTTTGACTGAGTTTAAGCATATCTTTTGAAAAAATACCAGAGAGGAAACTCTATAGAACTTCTAAATTTTAAACATAAAACACTTAAATTTTAAGAGAAACCTAAAGAAATCTAAACCCAGCAAAAAGAATAAATAAAATACACTTTAAAGACAACGAAAAGAAACACGTTCAAGCAAGACACATCAAGATATCCCAATGAAATCGAGCAAAAGTTCGTTGAATCCAAATAAGAACAAAGGAAATCAATAATGACCTCAAGAAAAAACATAAAAAGAAACATTACAATCCCAAAAATAATAGAGAACAAAAGCGTCACAATTAAAATACTCGCATACTCTGCCATAAAGATAAGAACAACCCCTCCAAATTTGTATTTAGTATTAAATCCATAAATAACTTCAGGTTCCCATTCAGCAAAATCAAACGGAGTTCGATATTTTAGACAATCAAGCCAGTGTTTAAGCAAAAGTAATAAACAAAAATCACAAAACATCCTGATAATAAACAAACTAAAAGAACTTCATTTCCCACTTAGAACACAAATGATAATGAAATCAATGAAAAACTATCCTCATAACTATTTTTGAGCCACAGTCGGCAATCCACCTAGTAAAGCTTAGTAAGAATTAAAAAAACACCCAGCAGACAAGAGTGCACACTTTTGGGGTGCTGTAACATAAATCAAAATTTCAACAAACACTACTATATAATAATCAGTACAAAACCCCGTTTGGGGTAAAAGGAAGAGTGACGCAAGAATTCTACTCACAAAACAAGTGATATCTATTTTGCGAGTGACTTTCTTTGTGTCACTATGGCGAAAGTATTGCCTTTGCAATAAAATTAAGAGACAATATCCTTCCGCCATAGTGACATAAAGAAAGTCACACGCAAAATAGATATAACTTCTTTTGGGAGTAGAATTATTGCGTCACTCTTCCTTTTTCCCCAAACGGGGTTTTGTACTGATATCACTTATTTTGTAAGGCTGCCTACAAAAAAAAAAGACTGTAACACGAGCCTTCTATGCCGATGCTTCTCTCTCTTGCACACGCGCTATAACGTGTAGGAGACACGTGCAATGTAAATACAACGGAGAAATCACATGTGGGAGGTTGCTTCGGTGGCCTGGTGGTTAAGGCGTCGAGTTGGTAAACAAAAAAGGCCTGGTTCGAGTCCCTTCGAGGTTAACACTAGATTTTCCTTTCAGAATATATTTTCATGTGTTTATACTGTATATGCTTAATAATTGTTTTCCTGCATTATACGTGCATTATCTTAAGTTAGTGACCATGACGAAGTGTAGGTTAGGTAAGGTTATGTTCGGTCATGTAAATTTTCAAAATTTATTTTTGTGATTAATATATTTTTCTTGCATTACTCGAACACTTTCTTAAATTACTGACCATGGGAACGTGGAGGTTAGGTAAAGTTAGGTACGGTCATGTATCTTTACATTATTCTCCTTTACGTCATGCCCAGATGAGTGGAGCGGCGGCGGAGAGTGTTCTCCGTACGGGCTCGTATTTAAAAAGTGGCACGTGTCACTATGGCGGAAGGATACAAGATCGATTTTGCTCCATATCTCGAAAACCGTAACTCCTCTCAAACATCTAAGCTTGGATTTACCTCCATTGCAATGGGGACCCGCAATGGACCCCTAAACCCCCCCGGTACCATCCATTTGGGGCTAAAACAAAAAGACACACAGAATGACGGACATACCTTTCTATCATTTGTGAAAATTCTGTGATTCCGTTAAAAAGGTCGTAACGTTTGAACTGCTCCACCGATTTTAAAGTATGATACACCGTTTGAAACATATTGAAGCGTAGAATACGATCCACTAAGTTTCGGCCGCCTGTATGGTCTGGGGTTAGTGCTATCCTAACAAAATGTGAAATTTTGATATTTTTTTCAAAGGGCCCTAGGGGGTCCCAAGGAGATCCTACCGACTCATTTTTTTCCTGTGTCTTAGTATTGAAAACAGCTTTCAAATGTAAATTCAAGCATCAAAATCGGACTTATACTTCGGTAGATCCGAAACTAACTGTATACTATCTGAGTGCCGCTAACAGTGTCCTTTGCCAGCGTCACTCGAAGAACTACCGTTCTTCATGATAATAATGATAATAATAATAACAAATTGTACACACAATAACACAAATAAAGACAGCAATAAACTAAAGACAGGAGCCAAATATTAATAATATTTAGACATAGCAGGAAATATGTGTTCCTTAGTTAAGAGTTCAAAGTACCTGCAAACGGAATTTCTTGAACTTCCGTGGGTTTGTTTGGTGAGTGAGGATGAAACGTGGATCCCACCACTATGATCCGGAAATAAAAAAGTTGTCGATTCAGTGCCCCCCCAGGTTCTACCCAGTATAAAAATTTCCGGCGACAAAAAGTGATGACGGTTTTGGGGATTGCCATGGTACGTTTTTCGTTGATTATCTCCAGTAAGTTTTCACTATGAACCCCGAATATTACTACAGTCTCCTAGACATACTTCATACGTTCATCAAGGAGAAGCAGCGTCAGAAACTGAGAAAGGGAGTCTCATGACTCCAATAAAGCGCTCCCTGTCACAACGCTCATGCCAAAATTAGAGCATTTGGACTAAGAGTGCTTCATGATTCCACATATTCTCCCGATTTAGCCCATAATGGCTAATTTATGTTCCAAAATTGAAATTGAGCCTGAAAGTTTGGCAGTTTCAGGACAATGATAAAGTGGTTGCCGCTGTTGACAGCTGGTTTCAGGGCAAGACAACTGCTTCTATTTTTGTTTTTATCAAGGATTAGATTTGTTGCAGAATCTTCATAGGAAGAGTAGTGACCTTCGAGGCCAACATGGGTAATAACTTGTTACTTCCACTGACCTATCGGTATTCCTTCTATGTTAGGACGGAAAATGTTCACCCCACCTTCACATAAGTTATTAACTAACTAGCTAACAAGTAAACCTATTGATGCTTTAAATTGGTTTTTCGACCAAACTTAGCAGAGGAGTAGGGAACATCAGGAAAACACAAGAAAACTTTATGATTAAAAGTTATTTCGTCCATAATAACGGGTGCAATGGTCGAAAATTTCTTTCATAATAATGAGAACGGTAATTTTAGTGTAAGCGTTTATTTGTGAAATGCATAACAAAGACACATTAATGGATATCAGGTCAATGCGCTATCTTCTAGAGGCTATGTTTGTTATGGCAGACATCTTGAAGTCGGTAATCTTGAATGTTGCTAGATCTTTTAAATGGGAAGGGGTCATCTAACATATCTGGGCTAGAATTAGACCACAAATACATCGATCAATACCGTTTTGCATAAATGTATTTTTGAGAGAGATATGAGATGTGACATTAGTATGCGTAGTTGATGTGATAGCGGAGAGGAAGTTAATGTTATTCTTTATATTTATTTGCTTAATTCAGCTTAGCAACTCCTGGAAGGCTAACACTTTTTATTTGTTTAAATATGTAAACCATCACGTTTATCTTAGGGTTTTGCCGAATTCCTGTGGTACTATTATTTTTTTACACCCGACAGGATTTTACTCAATGAACCTTTTTTTTGCGCTTTTTATCTCAATGTTCCTCTACGGTAGACTACAAACTACACACTTAAAGAAAGAAATTCTTCAGTGTTTAATGTTGTGAGTATACTTTGTTAATACAGAACTAACTTCGGCAACAGCGGAGAAGTAAATCTTAAAGTATAAACTATTTTTAAAAGTTCCGCTAATGAACACAAATTACCTGAAAGTGTCTGAATTCATCACCGATCCCCTGTGATTACTATTTACATAGGTTACTAATTTACCTTTGCCGGGACCCCTGAACCAGTGGGAGGCCGGGGCTGCATCCCCTTTATCCTCTTCCTCAATCCGTCTTTAGGTATTACTCTAAGTTATTACTATCTTAAAACCTACAATTATTTTTGTTCCAGCTAGGATTCGTGCCCCTGCATCCGTATACCACACAATCATAGTGGCAGACTATATATTCCTAATACATTCTAAGGAAATCTTTCCTTACTATCGATCTTGTAGGAAGGAAATGATTACTGACCTACTACTTCGTCCTTAAAATTCCTTCTTTCCAAATTCTTGTCAACCAAGACGAGTGGGGAAAACAAATCAGATTTACTCCATCAAACATACATTATATTTCTTTAACATGTCGCTTGTTTTGAGCAATAGGGAGGTCAAGGCTGCTCGCATCACCTTAAGTTTCAAGAAAATAATTACCAGAACGAGTAGGGATAGAGAATTGTTAATGAGTAGTAGTTTTCTTTATAATATTCTTATTCATCAAGAGAACTAAGTGAGGAAGTCAGATTTGACTTTGAATTCAGACTATTGGGAATTATTTTCTGTATCAGAGGGATAATGGCCTCTGATACAGTGTTAAAAATTATACAGGTCATTTTTCTCTGTACGTGGAGCGGTGAGTACAGGAGACCTCTTTAGAAATTATGCTGAAGGATTCTATCCAATAGAACTTTTTCTTAGAAAGCATGAGCAATTAAAATGTATTACTAGTATTTCTTTATTAAAATAGGAATTCAGACTTACATTTTAATACAGAATTTTATATAATTTGCGTTTTTCGTCCTATGAAGCATATGTGATTTCCACCAAATAAATTTCTACTACGTCTCCTTTGTTTCTTCTATAATTACATACAATATTTTTTATCAAAATACGTTAAATATCTTTCCCCGCTTTCCTTTAATCTACTTTCCCGTTCTTTCCTATTCATATCCAAGTCATGGTAAATGTCTTCTTATATATAGAAATTGTTGAAAAAAATAACACGGAATAACTTCTTTTATTGTACTAGGGTTTATTTGAAGCCACCGTAAATTAATCGTAGCACCTCATAACGATGCTGTAAGAACAACGAGCCAAGGAAGTGAGCATTAGAAGAGCTCGAAGTCGTAAACACAGCCTCGGATACAAACACACCTGCTGAAACAGAGCGTAGTAAAGCAGAAGGTCTACCAAAATTAGAGCAGACTATAAACAAAGTCGCCAGAAACGCGCGCAACATAAACATGCGATGCTAAGAAACTGCAAATTACAAAAGATACGGTACTAATCTAGCGTATGGCCCTAGACAAAGCCAGGTTCTAATTTCTGACAAGTAAATACAGTGAATTTAGCTTTTGGAGTCGAATCTACGACAAAAGAACGCTAAAACAATAAGAATATTGAAGAACCGAACAACGCAGAAAAACAGCTAACGACAAAACAACGTAGCTCTAAAGTACGTTGATCAGGAACGTTCGCACATTAATCCAGTCTGTAGGGAGTTCGAAACCAAGGAAACGATAATTTTTTGTAACTCAGAGGATAACATATTCTTACCTCATATAGTCATATCCTAAGTCCACGCACGTCCGACTTTTGAGTTATCCAATATGGCCACCTTATCCAACATCGAGGACACCAAGTGTTGAACAATTTCACTTTTTCTTCTTTCTCGTCTAGAAGTGATTTCTTGAGTATTGAATTATTAAATAACATTACCTTTATTTCAATGTAAGGTTCATTCCTATATATTTCATAGATCACAAGTTACATATAATGTGGTATAGTTACTTACTCACTTAGTCTATGACTTACGGAATTCGCAAGTTCATCGCCGTAGTAACAAACGTTCGCCATCGGGTTCTATACTGGGTAAGATCAAGCCAATTTTCATGACAAACATCTGCTTCTCGAAGATCCCTTCTAATATTGTCCTCCCAACGTCGCCTCGGTCTTTCCAATTGTATCTTTCCCTCCGTCGTTCCAACCAAGATGGAAAATAATATTCGTTTTTCTTCCATCCGAGCTACATGGCCAGCTCATCTTAGTCATAGTGATTTCATTATTCTTACAATTTCCGGTGAGTCGTACAGTCCGTGAAGTTCGTCATGCAGTCTCCTCCATTCTCCAGTCATCTCATCCCGTTTCACCCCGCATATATTTCTCAAGACCTTATTTTCACACTCGTACTATAACTTTCGCAAAGGTAAAGTATTACTTGCAGAATAACAGGTCTGTAGATTTTCAATTTCAACTTACTTTATATTAATTGCCGGGTTAGGAGTTTCTGGACTGAGTACAAACATGCGTTAACCGACGCTAAGTGACTTTTTATTTCTTCCGTTAACTCGCTTTTGCTTGTTACATATGCTCCCAAGTATTTAAATTTGTTTACTTTCTCTATGTTCTCATTCTTAATTGTTATGTACTAATTGCTATTATTCCCTGTGTTTTGTCTTGTCATGATGTATTTTGTTTTATCTATGTTTACCTGTAGAACTATCTCATTGCACGCTTCTACTAAGACATTGGTTTTACTTTGTAATGCCTCTATATTTTTCCCTATTAAATCTACATCATCCGAATCCATGAACAGTTTATTCAAGCCATTCAACGTTAGTCCTTTTTTGTCCTCTTTCATTTTTAAAATCGCACATTCTAAACCAAAGTTAAACAGTAGTGGTGAGAAAGCATCACCTTGTTTCAATCCGTTGCGAATATTGAAATTAACTGATATACTATTGGTTATTACCTACCCGTACTCTGAATGGGGTCGATCAGAAACATCCTCACAAGTTGAAAAGGTTACTTCGGTAGTCCAAATTGTACCAGGATACTGTATAACTTTTTCCTTTTAATAGAAACATAAGCCTTCTTAAAATCAATACATAACTGGTGTACAGTCTCGTTGTATTCCTATTTCGTTTATAAGATTTGCCTCAAGCCGAAAATCTGGTCCAACGTGGATCTATTTATTCTAAATCTACATTGGTGATCTCCTATTATTTCCTCTACGTATACACTTAGGCGAGTTAGCAGTATATTACTCAATACTTTGTAACATTTTTGGAGTAACGAGATTCCCCAGTAATTATAATAGTCCGATTTATCGCCTATTTATAAACCGGAGCTATTATTGAGGTTTTGCATTCCCTTGGAAACTCCTCCTTTCTCCATATTAGAGAAACTTGTCAATTTAAGTAGTTTATTGATTACTGCCGTTCCTCCCGCTTTAATTAATTCGACTAAAATATTGTCTATTCGCGGTCAATTGAATTTTTTAAATTTCTTTGTCGACATTTCGATTTTGATCTCGCTTGGTTCGGGCATACACGGTTATGCAAAATAGATTTTAAATTCCTGTTTGTTCTTAGCTGCGTATATTAGGAAGCTTGTTGAAATAACTTTTTCACCCCGATAATTTTAGTCGGATCCGCCTGATGATCTCCGCATTCCTAACCTCGGCTGGTAACCTTTCCTTAACGAGTTTACCCCTTTGTATAGATCTCGTATGTTATTTGTCCCCCCCCCCCCCCGTTTCCCTTCATCTACTGAATCGTCTGCGTTATATATTCTCGCTTTTTATTGTTATTGAGTGAGTTTATGGAATGCCGTTCAGTAGTTACATTCACTCTTCAGTAGTTACATTTATTAATATTTCTTGAATTTCGGATAGACTTGCTTTAAGTATTTCCTAGGATGTAGTGTTTCTTTTACCTTTGCGTATAATTCTGGAGATAATGAGGCTCTTAATATTTTATGTCTACGTTCCATGTTTATTTCTTGCAACTCACAGTGAACTGAGAATCGTTCTAGATAATTCTCGATGCTTTCTCTGCTGTCATCAAAAGGATAAAATTTCCTTGCTTCCGTCATCTTAGTTATATGATTTATTGCAAATGTGAGTTCAGACCACTATTTCGTCGCCAGATCTGTTAAACTCAAGTTTTTACACTAAACAGGTGTTTAACATTAAGAAGATGTGAAATATGTTCTAAAGTAATACCAGAAAATAGTATTATAACTAGGCCCAGTCATAGAATGTAAATACGGCTTTTGCATGTCAAAATCTTTCTTACGGATTCAAACAATCATTGCTTATGATCAGGAGAGATCTTGGTATTATTATGCCATTCATTAATATTCATCACTATTTTCATATTTGAAAATACTTCTATTCAAAGCAACTTTGCATTGCTAATTGGTGTTTACATTGATATGTGCTTTAGAAATCAATTCATCAAACATATAAAATGTCTACCAATTATTATTCTGATAATAAGAGTGCTGTAATTTCACCAACTCATAAACAATTATCTAAGCTAATTTGCTTAATTATCATTACCTAATGTAGTTTTCTCTAAACCACATAATTAACAGCCATTTATATCACAGCCCGACACGTTCGAACTTATAAGAGTGAAACCATAATATTCGTACTTCGAACTTCAATTGTATTGTTATATTCCTTCCTAAGGACATGTCGACAAACTAACGCTGTTTCGTGTAATAATTGTTCAATACTTCTATATATCTTACATAACAGGGTACGTATCGTAACGTAGGATAGTCTTTCGCTTACGAACTCTATATTCTGAACCGTCGGAGGGAAACTGTTCTTAAAGAGGAATCATATTTCGAAATCATAAGAATTTGTTCCCCCATAGTAGAAAGTGTATTTGCCCTGTCGGATGCTATTTTGACCCTCCCACCGGACTTCTTGTATAGTTAATATGACCAGCTCGTACTTCTTGGTGTAGCGTGCAGCCACCTGAAGAGCGCCAGTTTTGTATAACGATTATGATTCACGTTCCTACTCTAAGGTCTTTCTTAATTCTGTTCTTGGAACCCCCTAAAGCAGTCTCTACCCGGAGATCCGAATGAGGGATTAATTTACCTCCGGAATATTTTACCCACAGGAATCCATGAACCATTTGTTACTATTTCTTGACATGATTTAGCGGTTTCGAGTTGTCAGCTTTACGACCTCGCAGACATTCAAGATGTCATCCTCTGTCCATCTCTGAGCCTTGGCGATGTCACTCATCTTCAGCCTCAGGGTGGTAATGGTGAAGCTTCTTCCCTGCACCATTATATTTTTGTTCGGAGTTATCTTCCCCTAGCCTTCGCAGATTCCTGTACTAACTGCAAGGCAGCAGTACTGATTTTGGTCCGCCCCGGAATATTTCAGGTACCTATCATATAGGGTCGGTATTTCCCTATCAGCCACCTGGGAAGCTGCCTGGTAGGAGACCAGTAACTCCAACCCGGTTATGTAGTATAGTAGTAGGAATAATTCCACCCGAAGTATGCACATTGTGTTCTGAATTCTTTGTTCTCAGGGACGTTTCGTATTAATCAAAAACAACTATCATTCTTCTTCCATAGTGGTTATTAATGATGCTTAATACATAAAAGGGTGTCTTAACTAAGGTGATATGTATGATCCGAAAAACTGTCGCCCTATTTCTATTTTGTCAACATTTTCATTTTTTTTTTTTTTTTTAATATTTGATGCTATCGCGCTTAAATAATTTCTTATATTCTTGTAATATCATATATAATCGCCAACATTGTTTTCAGAAAAATAAATCAAAGGATTTTCTTACGAATACTATGGTTAGATTAAATAAAGGATATTATGTCATTGGGCTGTTTGCTGACCTCTCAAAGGCTTTTGACACTGTTGATCATCAAATATTACTTTCAAAATTGGATCGTTATGGAATTAGAGGCATTTCTTACTATTGGGGTAAATCATATCTTACTGATAGAATGAAAGCAGTACAAATCAAAAACCGTATTCAAAATAACTTAGTTGCATCGTTCTCCACTGTCAAAAAAGTTAGTAAAGGTGTCCCCCAAGGCTCCATATTGGGACCTATACTTTTTTCACTATACATCAATGATCTATTGCAATGTATACAACCTAGTTTTGGTGTACTATATGCTGATGATGTAAATATACTTGTGTCAGGCAACTCTATGAAGGAATTAAACGAAAATTTAAAATCTACCTTTGACAATCTTGTAACTTGTTTTTCAGCAAACAAACTGAACCTAAATTATGAAAAAAACACTATTCTTAATTTTCATCTGAAAAAACAAAGCCTGCTCTCTCCCTTAGCTATCTTTGATTCAGGAACAATTAAAATCTCATCCTCGGTCAAATTTTTAGGAGTTTTAATTCAAGATAATTTCCAATGGGATGAACATATAAACAAATTAGCTAGTAAATAAAGTTCAGTATGCTTTGCGTTCTACAGATTATGTAATACTGTTTCACGCCAGTCACTTTTATCGTTGTACTTTGCAAAATTTTATTCACTAATAAACTATGGAGTGATTTTTTTGGGTTCCTCAACCAAGGTTTTAACTCTATTCCGTCTACAAAAGAGAGCACTTAGGTTAATTTTTGGTTTACGTAGAGGTACATTCTGTAAAGATACGTTCAGGAATCAAAAACGGCTGACTTTACCATGTCTATATATGTACAGGTCTATTTTATATGTAAAAAAAATGAAGAACTATTAATTCGTTGTAACAGTATTCATTTATATAATACTAGACAACAACAAAATGTATATGTTACACAGCAAAATTCCTCTTCTTTTCAAAAAAGCGTATATATGAACTGTACACGCTTATACAATAAAATTCCGCTAGACACGAAAGGTATAAGCAATATTAATATATTTAAGAGAAAACTGTTCAATTTCTTTGTACAAAAGTCTTATTACACAATGACTGAACATTTAACTGATAATCTGTAATGTTTTGTGGCAGTGGAGCGGACTAGTGAGCTCATTGCCCGTTGGTGGTTTAACCATAATTGAAAGAAGAACGACAGCTTGGTTGCCGCTCGTCCCGAATTTCGATTGCAATTTAACCTAGCAGCATAAACACGTTTCATTCATCCATTCAATTAATACAGAGGTAGGTAATTTTGAGGAAACTGGTTCGACTCTTAAGAATACATCTCCAGCATGACCGCGCAGTTTCAATATACAAGAGACTATTGAGGCTGTCCAAAACCCGCAGCATTTCTTTCGACACCAGTCTGCCTGTCTATGTCTGTATTGGACAAATGTGCACCAAATAGTGATCCGAGATTTAAAGTTCATCTTTACAAGAAGCTAGATCAAACACCTGAAATACAATGATCACGTACAATGTAGACAATTTTGTGAGCAGCTGATGACCAAGCTGAACGAGGACTACGATTAAATTAAAAAGCTATGGATATCGGACAAATCCCACATCCATCTTAATGGCTTCGTGAATAAGTACAATTCCTTTATTCACTTGAGTAAAATCCGCGTCAGTTACACAGAGTTACCTTACCCAGCAACAAAATAACCATGTGGTACGCCGTGTCTTCGTGGGGAAACATAGGCCTTTATTTTTGGAATTTGGAGATTGCCTCGATGTGGTCGTAATGTCTGATAACTGTGTTGTTATGTTGTACACACTTGTTGGGTAGGAACGCTATCGATTTCCACACATTCGTGACAAGGACTGGGTCATGTATCTCTAAGACAGTTATTTGGCTACTGGGTAATTTCCGAATAGGAAAATATAGCATGGCCCCCCAAGAACCCCTGATTTGACAGTCTATGACTTTCTTTCTGGGATCACTTTAGGAGCAAGGTATACTATATATACTATAGGTATACTATAGTATATAAGGTATACTATAGTATACTATTAGCAAGGTATACACCTAACATAACAGAGGAACTGAATCAAATGATCCGTGAGGAACTAGCTCGGATTCCTGTGAACATGTTAGGTCGAGCTATGCAGAATTTTCCTCGACTACTGCAGGTATGTTTGAGGGAAGTAGTGATTATCTACTGGACGCCATTTTTAATACATTAACCTATACATTTGTTCAACGGTATATACAGGTATGTATGTAGCTCCTTTCTCAATGTCATTGATTGCCATGATTAAATCTCATTCAAGTCTTCTCTACATCTCAGTTTCAAAATTTCCCTTCTTTTTGAGACCCAATTTAGCATACTACACTGTGTAACTGTGTGTTAAAACTGTACTTTGTGTATAAATAGTTTTACATGCTTTCTACTCATCAAGAATTTAAATTTTTATCACAATGACAACTTCGGCACCAGGAGTCCTTCGGCGTTATGACCTGCCCAAGAGCAAAATTTTAACTTTGGTGTAGATACGTCGTTATGTGTCGTATATATCATTTTTTCCTTACCATGATGCGACGACAGCCATATTTGATATGACGACCATATTACATGAATCAAATGTCGGACATGTGGGGACTTTTAGAGTAAGATTATATAGAATGAATGGAAATTATCATCTAATTTTCCCAAAGTTACCAATTTTTGGTCAAAATTTTCCTCTACAGCCTAGACTACATCCAAGGGCGCCGATCCCGGGGGGCTTTGGGGACCCTGCCCCCGAAATTGAAGTGGGCTCCCCTAATGGGGGACCCAAATGATAAAGTGAAATCCGTTTTCCTATTTCTACAGTACAGGTCATTCGTTTTCCCTTTCTACTAAGCTTATATCCCTTTGGAAAATATATTTCAATGATAAATTCCACCCTGAAACGTGTGTTACAGTACTTATATAAATTACATCACGTATAATACCCTCTCCTGGCTATAGGAGTTAATTCGTGCATTGCTTGTGTTGTTTCTGGAGTTTCGTGCATAACATCGATACAGACCATTTCGTAAAAAAAATGAAAAGAAGAATAAGAAAAGAAAGAAAAAATGAAAACTTATTTCTTATTTTCTGTCGTTTATCCCTCGGAACTCCAAGATCAGGTCAAAATTGATCCATACAGTCAAAATATAATTTTTGTCTATTAGTCATTAAATTGAAGTGTGGAATTTTGTGTATTCTTTACGTACGTGTCCAAAAATATTATGGTATAAAATGACGTTGAACCCATGTATTTATTGTGTAATAATTGAAGAAAATCAAGCATGAGTCAATTTGATTCAATCTTGAACTTCTTGTGTAACTATTTTTAAATTTCATTTTATATTAAAATAAGAAGTAGTTGTCGGTTCTAATGATCACACGTCTCTTTCCAAACAACCTACACTTCATAATTTCTCACTCAAGGAGCGAGGAAACATGGACGATGCTGCTGCTTGTGTAGTGATAAACACAAGTACTCCGCATACTGTCAGTAATGTAATCTCTTCATTTGCAAGAATCAGAATACAACAGATACGGTGTGCTTTACCTGTGGGACTAAAAGAGTAAGGTAGTCTGATTCTGGTAGTTTTATATGTAGTACTTTATAGTGTAAATAAGTATGATACCTTTATGGTACTATGGTACCCATGCGCACCCATCTTGTGGTTTTCAGAGAGGGCAAGGATAAAGTGACAGTTTTTCTATGATTTACTAAAAGTTATCAACCAGATAACCACGACAATATTTACTAGATTAAGGGCGCAAAAAGAACCATGTCATGAAGTACCTACCTTAAAGTATACTGGAAGTTGATTGGGAATGCTTAAAAGAGTATAATAATGTTACAGACTTAGTTAGTATAGTAAACTTTAAGATATCATTTATCAAATATTTGTCAAATCTGTCCCATGCAAAAGAAACTCTGTCCCAAAGTATCCGTGCTGGTTTACTAAATACATTATTAGTAAACTCAAATTTAAAGCAATTTATCATATAAAGTCTATACATACAAAATTGAAAATTTGAAACCCTGCTATCAGGAATTTGTTCGATTGCGTAGGGAAGTCAAGAAAGACAAAAAAATAGGCTATAAGACCTTTATATCAAATTCTAAAAATAATATCAATAATGATCCAGGTTAACTGTGGAAATTTATTAAAAACAAAACAAAACATCTTCCCCCAAATACATTAAAATTATAAAGTCAGATTTGTGTATTATTGAAGAAATAGCTAATACGTTTGCACAGTATTTCCAATCAGTATTTGTATCCTCTTCTCAACCGTTCAGTAATTTTGATAGTAATTCTAGGGTTACGAAGAAATCTGGATGTTGCCTGTTGATCAAATACATTTGAACGAAATAGGAAAGGTTGTCAAGAATCTAAAATCCAAAACGATAGTTAGATCTGATGATATACCCTCGTACACACAGAAAAAAATCACTGAACATCCAGTTGCAGGCAGCCAAATGTTCAGTTCCATATGGGACAGCAAAACATAAGGTAATGCCAACTGAACCTTTTTAGTTGAAGGTATTTTGTGAATGGAACAATGCGTTAAGTGAGCAGTGTACCAGACGTTATAGTGCCTGTTACTGGACGCATATAGTAAAACAATATTGACTAGCGTGAAAAATAGAGATCTGGAGTGGGGCTCGAACACACGACCGTCAGATTTACGTGTTCATTGTCCAACGCTCTAACCCTGTTCCACCGCTTCTGCTGTTAAAAGTAGGACATTTTACTAGTCCTGTTTTGTTACGAAAACAGCTTCTGGAGTAAAGACATTTATGTACACTATCAAAACTTGGAAATTGTATTAATTGATAATGTGTTAGAATAGAGCTATGAATGAAGAAGACTTATTCGGGATTTTACAGAAGTGAGACACCTCAAGAGTATTATAATGACGTTTATTTTACTGTTCGGGTCGACGACATTATGAAGACTTGCTGTTGAAAACACTGAAAGCGCCACAACCATCAAATTTTATTTTTCTATGTTAAAATACTGAATGTCCCATCCCAAATACTGTAGTAAACACGGAAAATCCAATATGTTACTGTAAGTAGTTCAAACGTTATCGAAAAGATGGCAGAATATGTAAGTTCATTGTCATCAGATATTGAAACCAACGAAAGTGACCGTGGTAATTTTGATATCCTACTGTGGACATACACTATTTTCATCTTACAAGTTACTGGCACTTCAGTGTTTTCTACGACAAGTCTTCATTTCTCAAACACACCGGCTGCCACTTTCAAAGACATTCAGTAAATATACTTTCAAGTGTATGTATGACTGCAAGAACTATAACCGCCCAGTTACGCTCTCCTCATTACGCATTTGGTACCTGTAACTTTTAATGTTTAGTTAACAGGTTACATAATACATACTAACTGGCATCAGACATGTTTTGTTGGAGTTTAGCCAAACATAGTTCAGTTCTTGGTACTATATTGTTCAGTATGTGTTACTCTAGATTTAGTAGCGTTAACCAGAATCCTTTCTACAATTTTTGTTTCTCTGCATGTACCATACAAGTTGGCTCTTGTACAGTTCGTAGTACCAGATGTTTTGTTGACGGTACCAGAAAACCCTTAACTGGACCTGTTTAGTTAAAATTTATGGATCGATTTTTCTGTGTGTATATAGTGAAAGGATATATTGATAAATTTAAATATTCCCTATTGATTGCGTTCAACTTGGAACTAAAACATGTATTTTCCCTAACAAATGGAAATCTGCTTTAGTTTGTCCTGTACCTAAAACAAACAACAGATGAGAAACTACCAAGCACAGGCCTGTAGCAATCTTACCAATCTTTGCAAAGTTCTCTGAACTGATTGTATATCAACGAATTATTAATCATTTGAAGGCAATTATCTCAACTAAATAAGATGGTATTGTTTCACAAAAAAACACGGCAACGAACCTTACAACTGTTACAGATTTTATTGAAAACTCGCTGGACAGAGGAAAGCAAGTCGATGCGATTTATTTTGACTTTGAAAAGGCCTTTGACAGGCTTAATCACAATGTATTACTAGTTAAATTCTCTCTACCTTTGATTAGGTTCATGTGCTCTTATCTAACTAGTCGCAGACAGTCTGTTCTATTTAAGGAACACAAATCTGATGAATATACAGCACTGTCATGAGTCTCGCAAGCCTCGAATCTGGGATCGTTGTTATTCTTCTTGTACCTATCGCAATTCTTACAAGATAATAAGAAAGTGCTATTTGCGGATGAGCTCAAATATATGCTAAAATTAATTCCATGAAAATGCCATAAAACTACAGTATAGTTTTGGCAACTTTACTAACTGATGCGTTAACAATCAACTTGCAATTAATACGAAGTTTTATCATTCAGTACAAATAAAACGATTTATAGATTTAATTGTTAAATTCATAAGTAGGCCCCACGTACTTAAAAAAAACGTGGTGTCACGTTTGATATGAAATTAACGTTTAACAGCCACATAAAAAATATTACAAATGAAGCTTTTTTTGTAATAAGAATGAGAAGAAAATTTAACAACGATTCTACCTTAGAGAAAATGTACTATGCTTATGTTCATTAGAGCAAAGACGTAGCATTTCTGATTTGTTATTTCTTAGGGAAATAATTCAAAATGGCTTAGACTGCACAGACTTGGTATCATTGTTACAGTTTCGTGTCCCGTTATTAAAAACTCACGTAGACAACACTGAACTCTTCCACTGCAAAAAGGCAGGGCAATATAATGATGAAATCACCAATCTGGAGAAAATAAAATTATCTGCGATGAAATGTGTAGAACTTCCATCGAATTGGATACATGTGATATGTCTTCGTCTTGGTACGCATTTAGAAATATTGTAATAAAAATGTCTGTTAATGCAATTTAAATATCGACACTTCAATTGGGCTACAAAGCTTGTTGTGTTGAAAATTAAAATATAAATAAAATAAAAGTAAATAAAAAATAAAATATAGAAAGTAAATACAAACATGTTATTTTTGTTTTCCATCTTGGATAGTATTATTTTCTCCGGCTAGGGAGGAGGGCGAGCGCCCCCTTGCCTCCCTAATGGGCGCCCTTCATGGTTCCTTTATTTTTGTGCAGCCATGAAAATGGTTACAAGGTTAATATGATGTATTAGTTTTTTTCTGTATTTTTCATTATTTTGTAGTATCTACTTGAAAAAGGAAAATACAATACAATGCAATAAATACAATACAATGAATACACCCATACTCTAAGATACCTTGATTTTGAACAAGTACTTTGTATTTAATATGAGAAATATACATGCGTCGAAAATGACTCATCTTGGAGTTCCGTGAGTTGAAATTATCTTGGCGTTCCGAGGGTTAAGGATCATTCATCGTAATTGTGTCATATATAAACATAATTTAAGAAAAAGAAATATATACAAGAAAAATAAGCGACAAGAAGAACTCACACAAGATTAGGAGTAGACTTGCACTTGGAAATATATCCTTCAAACTGCTGTTTGGATGCCGTTATTGTTTACCGTTAATACCGTTGTTGAGTGTCTAATACAACATATAGATAGGAAAACTATATACAGCAGGTAAGGAAAGTATTTGGACAAGTTCAACAAACAGGAAGAACAGACTATATCACACGTAAAACACAGCCCATTTCGAAATCTCTTGCCCCTTTATGATAATTTGGATGCCTTAAATAGAATACTATAGACCTAACTACCACTCGATACACCTGTAAGTTAACAGGCAACAAAAGAGTGAGGACTACGTAAATTCATCTCAAAAAATAGTATTTGGACAACCCTCATACTACTTTCGAAATAAATGTTCTAGGTATCCTTTTGTGTACAAGAGCAGTCTACATAGTCATGCAAGCCATGCTTTACCGTTGGATACATCATGAAGGAATATAGAACAGAGCAATTATTACTGAATAGAATCCGTTCTGACTAACAAAGACAACTAACTGCCCGGAATGAAACTTACATTCTTCATTCTGTCAATAAAACTCAAAGAATTACTGCTAATAATTTGGCGACTTCATTCACCTAGGATGTGTAAGTTAATGTTACACCAAAAACAAGCCAAAAATCAATGAAAATATTGGGATTTA
Source organism: Lepisma saccharinum (assembly GCA_022664845.1). NCBI lineage: Eukaryota > Metazoa > Arthropoda > Insecta > Zygentoma > Lepismatidae > Lepisma > Lepisma saccharinum. Next base: position 51,678 of record JAGDQP010008968.1, read on the forward strand.
GAAGATGTGTATCTAGGGTATAAATACTGGGCACTCCATTAGTAATTACACAACCCTAAATCATAACACACCCTCCAACATTTCTCCCAGTTGCAGCAACGTTCTGCTATCTGAAAGCTTATTACTTTTTCGCCACACGTCCTGATATCGATCACTACAATATAAGTTCATCTTCGTCTGATCCTAGAAAAAAAAACTTTTTCCAGAATTCATTGATATACTCATACGGTATTTATATTTTTTTTGGAAAATTAGAACTTTTTCCTTCTGATTTTCCTGGTATGTGTGTTTTGTTTCTGAATGCTACACATCTTCTGAATCCCATTTTGTTTGTTCACATCTGTAACAGTAACTTGCATATCTTAGGCAAGTGAAGTAGCTATATCTTTATCACTAATTCTTTGAGTTTTGTTCACAGAGTGAAGAATGTAGGCTCATATCGGGCAGTTAGTTTCCTTAGTTGACCAGAACGAATCCCCAATAATTGTTCTGTTTCTTTATGATATATCCAACGCTAGAGCATGGCTTTCCAACAAGCTTGGCTATGTCTCAGTACCTTTTACCTTCCGCGCGTCATTAGAAATTAAAGTGAGCAGTTCCATGTTGTTCAACTCACTTTGTTCTCTATGCTGCTTCTTTATGCCTGACACGGTGTGGATTGCTTCAATACCCCACGCAGAGTGCTCTTGTACAGAAAAGGATACCTAGAACATTTATTTCGAGAGTAGTATGAGGTTGCCCAAATACCTTTTTTGCGATGAATTTACGTAGTTGACACTCTTTCCTTGTCTGTTACCTTACAGGTGTATTAAGTACTAGTTATTTCTGTAGCATTCTATCTAAGGTATCCAAATTGTCATAAAAGGGCAAGAGATTTCGAAATGGGCCACGTTTTGTAAGTGGCTAGTCTGTTTTTCCTCTTTGGTCAACTTTACCAAATATTTTCTTTCTCACTGTAGGTAAGACAGAAGCTTCTTGAACCATGCCTGTCGAGTTCGAGAACAGAGAATTAAAAGAAGAAAAACAATATTTGTCCAATAAAACACTAGAGCGGCGGAAGAGTGATCCGGACAGAAAGAGAACCACATTTCGAAAAGTTGAATAGACTAATATTATATTCTGTTATTTGCTATGTTTATTTTTTGGTAACAGCAGAAACTTTGTTCTTATTAGTTAGAACATAATATGCTTTAGCGATTATTTCAACGTTATACAAACATTGTTAAATTCTGTAATAGCTGGGCCTGTGGAAACTTTCATAACGATTATATGTTTTGTTATGAATGTACAATATTTAGCAAAATCTGAATTGGGTTTGTAATGCCTTCTTAGACCCTTATCTGGCAACAAAAAATATCTGAATGCCCCCCCCCCCCAAAGTTACAGAGAAATCAGCGTCCTTCCTCAAGACCATAGTATAACTTCAATTACGACATAACAGAATAAAATATTTCTTAATCTAGTCTGACTTGGACGTCAGGTGTTACTATGTTCAAGATTTCCTTTCAATACATGCTTTGCTTGATACGAGTTAATAACAATAAACATGTAACTCATAAACTTGTATGATATTCAGGAAATACTATTTTTTGTTTCCTTTCATACAACTGCGTATTCAAACTTACTGTTCTGCAAACACCCTTCAGTGTGAGCAGGAATACATTACAACAGGCATTGCATTACTAAGGATGCCTTCAGCAAACTGCATCCAGTCATTAAGAACAAATTCTGTTTTTGAACCTCAACTGCACGTTAAAAAACGACATAGTATATAATGACTTTACAATGCATTATTTGCAGATTTGTCTTTCACTAAGACACAACAACAATATTATATCAAACACAATTATTTGCTTAGAGTTGCCTGATCTCAGAGTATTTATAGGTTAGGCAACATCATCGGCCAGTTGCTATTATGAGTATTCAAGCCTACGACGCAACGTAGTTTTGCAAGAAAATATACAATCCGTTCTGGGCAGTCTGAACGGCACTGTCCCGACAAACAATTCTACCGGTTAGGTTAGATTAGCTTCTACGTGTTAAATGTATACTCATTTGTACATATCAGTTTTTCGTCTTTCTTATGACAGCGCACGGGCGAGGAATAGTACTGTCAGGTTAGTTCTCTCTACAAACTGTAATTGTATCCTTACATAAGTAAATAAATTACCAATTGCAGTGCCTACATTGCTTCGAAAGAACAATGTCATAAGAAAACAATAAACTTCTGCTCCAATCACTCATAAGGAACCATGAGGCAACTTAACTTATAGAAAGTAAAGAATAATGTTACCTGGAAAGTTTCTGCTTCGGGAGTTCATGAAATATTTACCACCTCCTTGCTCCGTGTATATAGTATTACTTTATGTATTATTCTTATTAACTACCGATGTAATCCTTCTTCCTCAGCTTACCAGGCATGGGGAAAACACTATTTGCGTATTAGGCTAACCATGTGCTTCTTGCGCATTCCTTCCTACCGCTACAACACCAGAACATAAATTGAGTTACTAATAAATTCCTCAGTATCAGGGCGTGATCGTGTAGAACCTTTTTACTTTTCAGGATCACGATACTTTAGTGTGTTTATCACGCTACAAATTCACACCTTCTGCTTGTTCGGATCATAACAATAATTAATTTTATTTGGTGGCTTTCCTCTGCTCAGCCATCTACATCAACAACATCGTTGGGTCTGTTTGATCGAATATATCGATCCGTCGACAATTCGATTATCGTGACCACTTTGCGCATTGCGTCCATATTAGTACTGGCCCAGTACGTATAAATAATGCAAGTAATAAATTTTAAACTTTTTATACCTTTTTACACCTATACGCCATGAACGTAGGTGAAATGGCTGTTATAGTTTATTATCAAAATCTGGTTGTAGTGGTTTAGATGGAACGGGTGTTCCGTCAACATACAATGTAAAGAATGACATACTGAAATGCTTAAAATTAAATAGATTTGTGGTATAAGTACCGTTGAAGGCTGTATTAGTAACAAACCCAATAATAATATGTTTACGTACCATTCCAGAAAACAGATCTGGAAGTGTGATGTCCATAATACATCGAGGTAAAATTTCTGTCTTCACCTGCACCATTTTTATAGGATATTTTACTCTAAATTTAGAATTTTGTAATACTTTATTTTGTGCTATTTTCACCTTGGGCGACACATCAACCTTCTTTACAAGCAATGTTGCGTCTGTAATTACAATTTTCCCCTTAGCCACAGCCTCACCTATTAGACAAAATACGGGTTTGGCCGAAATCAGCTTAATACGCAACTGTACACCACTCAATAGAAATTTCATTTCTCCTGAATGAAAATATCACCCTGAATAGAGCCCAGTAATTCAAAGGGGCGGCTTAACTCCGTGAGGAGAGAACGTTGTTTAAAACCAGAATTACCACTATCAGCTACACTGTTCATATGACCGGCTGTATCTTTAAACCACATTACCGTCTGAAGATGAGTTGTTTTTGCATTGGCGTTATAATTCAATAGTTTTTCAATATACGATTGGTACGGATATGTGTGTGACGAATAGCAATCAGTTGATTATTCAGATATATCTGCTCGCTGAACATTGCAATGAGAAAATCATTTACAGGGACAATTTTCTTATCGGTAGATGTTAAATCAGAACTATCCGTTTTAGTAATTTTACCTCTAATATGTAGCATTGTATGTGGTAAATCAATATAATCATCACCGTGGCCGGGGACTACAAACTCTATCGGAGCACTATCAGATATTGACGCCACCGACTTATATGGCACTGTTTTATTACCTACAATATTCGTTTGAGCGGGCAGACCCGCAAATAGATCTAATTCTGATTTCGTACACTCACACTGCATTTTTCTTTTCTGCTATTAATACTCTCACTAGTTTATTTTATAATACCGGATTATATGTCAAACGTACGAAAATGTAGTTTTACACATACACTGCCATATTGGAAAGGAAGTGGATTACCCGTGCTATCTCTTAAATCAATAACAATTTGATCAAACTGTTTATGCTGCACGGTAACATAATGAGGATTTTAAAAGATATACACATTACTAGCACCATACTCTTTAATATTTGTATTTACAATACGCAGAAGTGGATCAACAGTTTCGCCCACCAGCTGACGTTCTACAATGCCACTATAAATATACATGTGTGTGGGTAGCGATTTCTGTAAATCAGGTGGATAACGAGCATGATGGACAAGTACAATATTCTCTTGTTGTATATGATCCAAACCTAGTATTTTGGCTAATTCACTTGACAGTCGTACTGCTTCTACACTCTCTAAATCTTTTCGTACTCTACTTACCTCAATGCTTTTTACCGAAGCTTTAACTTTTAATTGTAAATTCAGTTTATCACTTTTATTGTTAATTTGAGATAGAATATCGTCAACATGATTAATGGCCGGGCATTACTTTAGTTATGTTCCAGCTTTCTTTATCCGTGGCTCTGTAATAGATATTATTAGTATATTTGGGAACATTTTGAAATTACCCCTTATAATGTACTTCGACAACCGCGGTTTCCCACACACCTTTCTCCAGCACGAGAGGATGATACAATTTTGTAGTATAACATGCCAGAGTATTTTGCGGGAAATATTCCATAGAACTATTAATGCGTAGTGTCAGGTAAAAACTAATACACTCCATAATTAATTAATCAAAAATATCTCTTTTCTTCCTCTTTTTCTTTACACCACCATCTGTTTGATATTTTTTATGTTTTGTCGCAAAGCGAACGCTTTTTTTCTTCACCGATACTCCTACTAACACTTGATTTATTTTATTTTGAGCTTGATTTTTTAAATTACATTTTGCTTCCTGCAAGCGTGATTTTAAATCTTCTTCAACGGGTCTATTACTACGTCTCCGGCTACATTAATTCCAGTACGTAACAGCTCTTTACCAATAGTTTTTGCTCCTTATTTTAATAATAGAAATACAGTGTTGAATAAACTACCTAGAAAACTTTCAGTACCATATCCTTCTTGGTATGGTGCACCTCTATATACATTATAACCACTACTTGCTTGATGCGAATAATATTGGAGATAAGGAGCATTCATTAATTTCTTCAATATACACAAATATGACACTAGTTTATAATATTGTATTAATATTATTATACCATCCTTTTCAAGGCATAGAAAAAGGCCTTATAACCACACACACACACACACCTACACCACTTAACAGAGGTCAGCATAGACTCCAACGTTTATTGCCAATTACCTAATTCTAAATTACAAAATGCACATCTTACAATATCGGGGAATTTAACCATAGTCTTCAAGTTGCTACCCGTTCTTTAAATATGATACAGGAATCCATGAATTAAATAAAGCAGGATAACCCCGCCACCGAACAAGTAAACGTTTGCCTTTAGCTTCTAAAATTTGGTCTATTTCGTAAACTTTGGATAGTGGCACCGCTTGTATTTCCTCTTCATAAGATGTACCACCAATTACATCGCCGTTTAAATCCTCTAATATATATATATCACTTTCTTTTCCTTATAGTGTACATGTTTTATTTTAAATATTTCCAGAGTCCAATTTTCCTTCTAACCTTTTGCAAAATGGCGTTTTGCCTTAGTAATTCGCACAGTATCACTTTCTTTATATTTTTTTGTCTTAACACGAGCACTAGGGAGGGGTTCACTAATCTGTTCCACACTTGTTGAAATGTGTCTTGGTTCACATGAGCGGGTGGTAATTTATGTGTTGCGTGTGGGCTAGAATTATATCCGTGAACTAGTCGGGGGAGCACATCTAAGTAGCGGTAAGTCTTCTTCGCTGTAAAATATTTCCACAATCTTTGCTTCAAGCTGCGATTTAGACGTTCTACGAGGCTTGTCTTAATATCGTTTTCTTTTGTTGTGAAAAAATAAATATTATGTTTTTGAGGAACTTTTGAAATGTTTTACCTTTATCTGTTTGTAGTCGTTTGGGTCTACGAGGGGTAGATGCAAATATTTTCTCGAATGCCTCTTTAATATGTTCACCTGCTTTGCTACGGACCGGCACAGCCCATGCATAGCGACTAAATAGATCGATTAGTGTAAGAACATAACGATTACCCTTATTATATTGCTGGAGACTTTATAAATCTATCAAGTCCGCTTGCCACTGGTGGTCAATGTTAAACACAAGATAGGGTTTGCATTGAAAACGTTTACGCACTGGTTTATGCAATGTATATACCGGCTGTTCTTTTAACCACTCTTCCTGATTTCTTTACAGCTTTCCATAATGCTGGAGCCGCTGAAAATAATGCGAGATGCGCAGGCTTATAGTAGATATTAGTTAGCTTCTTCTTCATAGTTTATACTTGCGCCATCCGACAGCTTTACGTTTACGTGTTGGTTCCGACTCCTCCTCTTCGTTCTCCTCTCCCTCTGTTTTTTGGGCGGCAGCAGCAGTGGTCAGCTTTCGAATATACTCTATACGTTGAGGGTTACCTATATACTCTATGGGTATAGTTGATTTTGCTAATAGTATAGCGAAGGGCTCCCAGCCTGTGGGTGGAATATTATTCTTGCGACACCTAAAATAGATCAGATATTAAATCTACTATATTTCACTGGGGATAATTTAACATATAATAACGTTACCACTTGCATCCCAATGAATATTTTTGTTTTGTTTTATTTTGCGTAATAAATGGCTTGCTTTACGCAGACAGACTTCGGGCAGATTATATATTATATAACTATTATTTAATCATCATCATTATCACCACTCTCCTCCTCCACCTCATGATTATTTGTAACTGTTGCGGGTGTGGGCTTTTGAACAACATATAAATATTTTTGCAATATCTCTCTGTACTGTACCCATTTCTCTTCCACACTCACACTCTTATTACTTGAAATTTGTTTCATCTCATCATCGAGATTAGAAATAGTTTGGTAATGATGTAATTTTTCTGGCGAGATTAAAATAAGTTTGTTCGCATGCTGCATTATTTAAACAGACTAGACAGTAACCCTCCTAGAATAGTGGCAAGGAATGCTGTGAGAAAACCATTTTTTTCTACAATTATTAGTTTTTCTTTTGTTTCAGCGTCGGTCCTTTATTTACCAAATACCTAAGTTGATTTTTATCTTGCCGCAATATATTTTTCTCTTTTTATTTAACGAAACATTTATTTGCAATACGTTATAGGAACATTCACAAATAGAACGAATTAATTCGGAATTTTAATTTTGTAATATCGTTTTACGTACCCTAGGTTTTGCCTCTGCTAAAAGTCTTAGCAAGTGAGCACTCTGCTTATTAATCATTTTTTTCTGTTTTCCACCCTAATGGCTATTATACCAAAATACCTGTTAAAATATATACCTTATTATTTTTTACCGAAACATAAAAATAATTAAAAGAATCCGAGGGGAAAATATTAGTTCGAACGCGCTGGTCATCAGTGGTATTTTGTTTTAAATTAAATAGTAGGTAACCATAAGCATTTCGGGTTGCATCGTCGTGGGCCTCTTGTATATGTTTTGTATTATTATGATACAGCTGTCCGATTTTAATTTTATAATTAATTGATACAGCTGTCCGAAGATAATTAATTTTAGCCCGATCTCTAGGATTTTTAAAACATACCATGTAGTGACTGTATAAGGAAATATCACGCATACGTTTGGCCTGGTGGAATATATTTTGAGTAATAAACATGACACTTAAATTACGGTGATGACTCCCTTTAGTAAAGAGGTCTACAATCTGGCTATCACTGAATTGAGAATGTATGGAATTGAAAATCCGAGGCAACTGCAGCTCAAAAGACCTAGTTTTGATAAATTGCCCGATTTTCGTGAAATTTCGTATCTAGATTCCAAAGAGCGTACGATATGGTTGTTTATTTCTGGCTATATCTTGTGTCCAGAAATGTGGGTATTCGCTCCACAGCATCAGTCACTCCAAGTAGATAATGTGACGATCCAGGGTAACAAATTATGAGTTCCCAAGACGGTCACTGGCGATTCTCCCAATATTGTAAATATTCGCCCTTGACTAAGGTCCTGAATCTCAGTGTCCCTAAATATAAGTTTTCAACAACTACTTGTCAATGAGTAAATACCGTGTAAAATGTGTTCTCTCCAACGAAAAAGAGATGCATTTCGACCTCCTATGATCAATGGTGCTCTATCTATGAGGAAGGAACTGTTGTACCACGTACGATGTCTCCCACGAAAGAGACCGAGCTCACTGGTAACTTCTTCTACCTTCAGCGTAAGAGAGGAAACAGATCGTCCCCGACGAAAGAGATTAAGTTTGGTCAGGAACTTCTAACATGTACGGACATCCATGGGAGATATATCCAAATTAGAGAAGTTATCTTCAAGGAAAGGGATTTACTCCCATAACAACGTCTACAGTCCTGTAAAACAAAAGGGTCATTAAAGTAAACTACATATTATAGGTTAAACCAAATGTGTGTATTAGTTAGTTCTAATTTCAGGTTAAACGTAAACGTCTTCATCGTTCGGCTTTCATTCTTTAATAATATTCTTATTGCAGGAGCGTCATTTAGGAAGGGAACGGTGGGACAATTGTCCCACCTGAGTTTAAGATTTTATATACGCACTGAAACGTAAAAAAAACTCCTTAAAGAGGACAAGTTAAACCGACATAAAGACGCACTGAAAAATAAAGGAAAATACAAGTATTTTTTTTTAAATTTATATTTTTTAGGAATTCAGAACTAATTTATAACTAAAATAACTACTTGTAAGGCGGTACACAATGTGGGTTAGTGAATTTAACGAAATATGGACTAGTGTTTGTTATAGTGATTAATTTGGCGCCGACCTTATCCAAAAAATTCGAAAATGAGAGAAAGGTTTTAAGAAGAGTTTTTATTTTTACCTATAGCGCGTTTTTATGTCGGGTGTTTGCCTTCATCTTCTGCAAACAAGTTTATATACCCTTTTCCTTTCATTTGGATCGTCCAGAAACCCTGTGCGGGGCCTGTCATACGTTAACTAGACTTATCATAATAGTGATTCTCAAAGAGAGTTCACTGGCACATTAGTATGCCTTGGAATTGCTTCCCTACCCCATGTCGCGCCACGAGAACTTATCTTTTTATTAGAATGGTAAAATAAAGGAACACGGAAATATAGATTGAATATCCATAAGACCGTCAATTATTAATACAAGAAGAACGGCGCATTTTAAGTAATGAATTGTGCCTTTATTT
>JAGDQP010008969.1:0-31180 GCA_022664845.1 Lepisma saccharinum
GTTATATATAAAAGATTACCATGAAGTTCATTTGATTTGTCAACGGCACTTGTATCTCTTGACTTCTGAACTCCTCATATAAAATTAAAATTAGAAATATCGTTTGTTGTTTATGCTGTATGTAAAGAATTTATACTTTGTTTATTCATACTGGCATAAATATGAAATAATATCCTGACAGAAATTCTCAATGGATAGAGTTCTTATTGTTTTGTTTAATAGCTTAGGCACGGTTACGTGGCCCATAAACACATTTATCTAAAATCAAATCTAAAGGATTCCAATTCTGCAATTGCAATATGAAGACTCTATCCATGATATAAATAATATCATATTGCAATATTAAAAAAAAATCATAGAACACCTGAAAAGTTGTAAGTAATAGGAAGTACCTTTCTACACTTTATTTACTGTACTAGTAAATAGATCCTATAAAAATATAAAACATTACCTAACCATTCTTAAGGAAAAGTGAACAATGAAAGTAAAGTTAAAAATAATTGTATCACATAAAAACAAATAAAAATGTTAATTAAAAACAAAACGAACAAGATCCGGTATCTGAAATCAAAAACCAGGATAATGTTTATTAGATGGGGAGTGGGAAGAGAGCAGAAAATAATAAATAAATCAACTAAATTCTAAATATCAACTATTCTGACCAATCAAATGGATTAATACAAATAAGGGAAGATGGAGGAACATGAGTTCATCAGCATGAGGGGGGGGGGGGAAATTATGAAAAAAAAATCTTACTGACCGAGACTAAAATGCTCTAACGACCATCAGTAATGGTCACCTAAAACCCATAAGGAGAAGACAAAGGTAATGTGCAAAGGAAGAAACTGAAAGCTGGGAGCACAATATGGCGAACTGCGCGGAGAGGTCTGCTACTGGTCGGGGATCATTTTACGCTTATTCTGTTCGAACCATCAGGTTCTTATTGACAGATGTGGAAAGAAAATAGAAGATAGCGTTAGTATAAGTGAACACTTCAGAAATATTAAATTCAGTTCTAATTGTTTTACAGTTTTTCAAAGAATCTTAGAAAGAATTCCTGACGCGTGTTTGTCGTTATTAAATTGATTCAGTTCAAAGTCGTTTTCTTTAACAATCAAGTCAATGTCATTCTTAAGTTTAAATTCGTTTCGGAAGATTATTGAATTATACAGTGAATTATTATATATTTCATTCATTTATTTTTTTATTTTCAATTTCTTTAATTAAATTATAACCCAGTGATCGTAGCTCAGTTAGTAGCAAGAGCGCCCATGTTGTGATTTTCAGGGGAGGAGGGGGGGGGGCAAGGACAGCGCCCATATACATACCGTCTTCTTTTTTAACTTTTGACTGGCCTGATCACCTCATTTTGTGCTATATTAGTATAATTTTTCTCTGGCTAGGGGGAGCGAGCGCCCCCTTGCCCTCTGATGGTTGTTAGAGCTTTGGATTCCAATTCAGGATTCCTGGGTTAGATACCAGGGGTCGACCATCCTCACTGAAGTGTTTCCAGGGTTTTTCTCATCACACTAGCCAAATGCCTGGATGATACTTTCAACTTAGGCCCTGGATGACTCCTTCTCTCATCCTAACCTCTTGAATCATAATTCCTAAAGGTCTCAAATATTTTTTTTTTAAATAATTAGATTGTAAGTAGTATTATCTATTTTTTGAGGTACTGACAGTGATTTAATTTTTTTAAAGGGAAATCTGAAAATATGTCCCAAAGATGACCAGGCTCTATCTTCCTCTGTTTTGCTCTCCAAAGAGTCCTTGTTGAGGGGCATCATCCCTCATAATAGTAACGACGAATCTACTTCAGATCTACCTGGTCCATAACAATAAATCAAATAAAATACAAGGAGGTAGAAAAGAGCCTAGTTTATTTTGAGAAACATATCATAACCACTTAGAAATCTTTATAAATATTTTTTTGCTTACCTTAAAACAAGAATGTTTTGCATTTTAGTAGCTCCTTCCCCCACAAATGGCACTTTCTAACTTTGATTTTAAATTCTATTCACCCCCTGTAAGGCAGGTACCCCGAAGTTGGTTTTAGAGAAGGGGGGGGGTCCGAGATCTGTCTTGGTGTAAAATTTACGTAAAATGCATCTAATTTTGCCAAAAATGAGACTATTTTTTTTAAAAAAAATCTGAATTTTGGGGGAATCCGAACTACCAAGACCCCTCTCTATGTACGTCCCTAATCTGTAAGGCAGCTATTACCTCAAAGATACAGTAGAATTTCTTGAATAAACGTGCTTAAATTTCGTGAATGAAAATCGTGAGTACAAGGAAGAATTTATTTGAGTACAAGGGTAAATTCCTTGAATCACTTAAAATGATACATAATTGTTTTCAATTATGTTTTAAAACTTTAGACATCAACCATGAACGAATACAGTCTAACGCACTGGATGAATACTCTTGTGATCATGTAGTTCGTATTTTCTCCGTTAGATGACAAACCATGTTCTTAAATTTGCTGCCATCTATCGAGGATTCAGCGTACTACATTCTAACATTCTCCGTGCAACGCGAGTTAAAATGATATATTTTTTCGATTGTTTAGGCATTATTTTCGTTAATAAATGAATCAAAATGGCTTAATTTCTTAAGTAGAGATCAGAATTTCTGAATACATGCAAAATATCCAAATTTAGTAAGTTGAAAAGCACATTTTCACAAAATTTGATCCACCTACTTGATGTGATTTCTTGAGTGTTTAAAATTTTCGCTAATTCGGGAGTCGCGAAATTCTACTGTCCCTGCTGATAAGGGTACAACTTAACATTATGGTGTTTCAACGCTCTGTGCACTCAGCGTCAAAGGCATGCTAGCGCTTAGACGAAACAAGTAGAGAGAAACGGACTTCAGATTTGGGATTCAGCCATCTTTATTGAGATGGCTGTTTAAGAATCTGCTACTGCTACAGCTGTTCCATATGGTATATTTCCACTATATACACTCAGCCCATAACGCAAGTAGCTTTTAAACGATAACAGGTTGGGAGAAACTGATTTGAGGTTTAAGCTTGGTAATGTCGATTTATTCATGGAGACACTTCTACTTATCCGCCATCGTGAAATCCGCCATATTGGATGGAAGTTAATTTTTTGTCAAATGGCAAGTGGGTCGTGTGACGTATCAAACAACACGGGAATGTTCCTGGAAAATCACTCCACGTGACAAATTTATCCTATCTATTAGGGTATTGAAGTAATCGGCACGAAATATGAGTTGCTGAAAAAATGAAAGGAAGCTGCCATTGTTGGTGACGAGAAGTCTCTTCCCGTAACAGATAAGTCAAATCTGACAAATGAAATGCTTTGCTGAGAATATTCTCGTAATTTTTGACATGTTACATGAGCAATTTGACTAAATTGACTTCTATCCAATATGGTGGATTCCAAGATGGCGGACACATTGGTCATGTACTTCAAAATGTAGCTCCTACCAACCATTCCACATTTGGTATTACGATGTTTCATTTCCTTTTCGGTTTGCGAATTACCAGGCTGTACTGCAATGATTCCGCCAGACCTCTCCCCTGTGGGGTGTGTTTACCCCCAAACTGTAGCCAACACCTCCACGACTTTAGAATTGTTCCTGTGAAAAATCAATAGAAACCGTACAAAACTTCACTTACATTCTCCCAAGTTTTGGGAGACTGGGTTTTGACTTTTTATCTCGCCGAACTGAAAATCCTGGCGGAAACCCTACTGTACTGGATCTTTTGACTCACCCTGTATATGCACTTCGGTATGTTATTATTAAGCCTACCCTAAGAATTTTGTCGAAACGTCTTTGTACTTATTTTCTTTTTAAATATCTGAGCGTGCAATGTCAGTTGACACTATAGCCAATATGCAAGACATGCAAATCCAATCTTGAAAGTATTGTTAAGCACGTGTTTCTCTTTCAAAACAAAATAACCATAGCACGTAACGATATAGAAACTTTTTCCTGTTATTTTATTTTTCCTTTGACCTGGTTTTAATACGTAGATACAAACTGGAGTACATCAACAATTTACATGTGAAAGATAATTGGTTCTTTTCACGTTAAACATTCCACACAGAAAAGCGAAAAGGCGTTCAAACTATTCGTCATGTACGAAGAAAAACAACAAAAGGAGATAGAATCGCTTGTTATTGCCTTGTATGAGACACAACGAGATCATCTTGGGTTCGAACCCTGGCTTAGGATAAAACTTTTTTTTCTTTCCGGAACAATACAATCTCATAGAAATGAAACAAAATGATGATCACGGTTGTTCTGTCTGGACAAGGCGAATCTTGGTGGTTTACCGTTCCCTTCCATTGAATGAATATGAAGTCGTAAGCCAAGATAGCATGTCAACTTGCAACAAGTTAGTCAGTTGCTTTGAGCTTGTCACGTTGAACTTAATAATTAAGCATGAAATAAACTTGATTGAACAACATAACTGGGTTGTATGAACAACCTTGTTGCTGACATTTAATCAATAAAACCATTTACCAGATATTCGTTGTGTTTATTTATTTTGAACCCGATGATCGTTTCGTAACTAAGCCTTGCTACTGATATCATCAGGGGAATTGGTTTGATGGTAAATTACAATTAAAATTATATAAACGTTATAACACTGATAGGAAAATAAAACATATTTTCATAACACCGAAGGACACATTTAAATTCAAGATGTCGGGAGTGTATAAGATAAAGTGTGAGTGTGGAGCGTGTTATATTGAGCAGACTGGTCATACAGTGCAATGCAGGTTGAATGAACATATTAGAAGACTGAAGTATGGTTATTTAGAAAGGTCAACCGTTGCAGAGTACTCGATTGATGAGAATCATAAAATACTGTTTGAAGAAACGCGAATTCTACATCCTAAAAACAGAATATACAACAGAATAGTTCTAAAATCAGTGAAGATTGAATTAAATGGTAATGCAATGAACAAAGAAAATGGATTTGTACTTAGTAATAGGTAGAAGGTACTATTGAGAGGCATAGCGAAGTCAGACGGACGGGCATAGCAATTTGAACAGGTCAACAAAGAATTTTAAATTTAAATCAATAGCAATAGATTAACAATTATATATTAGAATTTATATAACAATGTTATAACGTTTATATAATTTTAAGGCTCAATCCAAGTTGGGCTTACCACCTTTTTCGTTTTACGACAATTATTCAAATTTCAGTAGAGGAAAACAGAAATTAACTTTCACTGACCAAAGTTCGTTTTGTCCTTCAATAATAAGTACAATTAGTTTAATAAAACATCAATAGTAAACCCAGGATTGTGTGCAGACACTTTTGGGACAGAAGAATGTCCCGAAAGTGTCCGCACACAATCCTGCAGTTACTACTGGCATTTAATTACAATTAATTGTACTCATTATTGAAGGACGAAACGAACTTTGGTCCGTGAAAGTTAATTTCTGTTTTCGTCTACTGAAATTTGAATAATTGACGTAAAACGAAAAAGGCGGGAAACCCCACTTGGATTGAGCCTTAATTGTATATAATTTAACGTCAAATCAAATCCCCTGACGATGTGAGCAACAAGGCTTACAAAATGATTTTCAGGTTCAAAATTAGTAAACACAACGAATATCCGGAAAATAGTTTTATTGGTAAACTGTCAGACATACATTCTGGAAGTTTTTCTTTGAAAAAAGTTTTAACTTGGTTGCTGGCTGATATAACTAACCTAATTCAAAGTTGTTGGAACAAGCTGTTATGCGAGAAATCGTGTCAAACTTGAAATCTATTTGAATTGTCTTTCGTTGCGCTTGCGCTGTCGTCTCTGTGCGATGAAGTCCCATCGCGAGACAGGAATCTTTTGCCGCCAAATCCCATCCCTTTACCTACAGACGTCTCTGGCGATCTGATAAACAAAGTATAAATAGCGTTTGGAAAGGGAGCTAGGGCGTGTCGTTTTGTGGTGTAGTGACTCTGCATCGAATAGGTACGCCAGTGGCCCTTGGTTCAATTTCCACGCAGGTCAACGTTTTTATTCTTTTAAGAAGCACATTCTGCTTGATTCAAAGCTGTTTAAACTTGCTAAGCTTGTTTTAAGTTGACCGGCTTGTCAAAGGAAACTTGAGTCATTCTTGAGTTTGGTCAAATTTGCTATGAGGGAGGATGGCACCTACAGTTTAACGTAGACGTCGAATCACTTGTGTCCCCACCGGGAATCCAACTCGGGCCCCTGTAATCACAAGGTCACATGTGACACTATACGTTCTTCAATAGTCGTAGTTTATTTTTTTTATTATTTTATGACCTTTTGGCACCTTTGACTCAGGCTAGGATGGCAGGTAGCGGGTATTGAAGATATCGGCCAAAGGCTTACTTAAGGTACTATCCCGGTATTGGTCTGGTGAAATTAAGGGAAACTCGAGAAAAACGTCAGTCAGGATGGTCGGCCGCGGGGGCTCAAATCCCGTATCTACCCATTGTTGATCCAAAGTCCGCGAATTTGCCGTCTGGGTAGCCATAGTTTAGAAAATAAAATTATTCGTAATAATATGTATAATAAACAAAAGAAACTGGAAAACGTGGTTCTGGTTCTGTGTACCTGAAGGACATTCCTCTGGTATGACAGAACGAGAGTAAAAGAGTCAATGTTTTGGGCCAAACGTGGAATTTGACTAAATCTCTCAAATACGACAAGACTATATTTTAATTTACTTGATTTAATTTACAGTTATGGCCTGAACTAGTAGCAATAGCCTAAGACTCCCTGATAAAATGGAGGGAAGACTCCTTTGGTGAGCACTCTTCCAGGAACAGAACTGGTGGAAGGTACAGCGCAGCATTTAATCTAACCACGTCATGCTTGCGGACCAACATCAGAATTTGTGTGTGGCTGCTGTCAAAGAGATGGCTGGACGGTAGCGTCCGCTAGGTCGGTATTTGAGCAGCAAAAAGACATCGGCTCAATATATGAATTTTTAGGTAACTGCCAATATGGCGGAGTATTGCAAGTGTGGCTTGGCTTAGATGCGATGCCCAATTGGACAACATCATTGTGATGTGTACCAGATAGTGCCACTGCTAAACCACGTAAATTAACCAATGTATAGACCCTAACCCTGAAAGTCATACCACATTACCCCACTGCCATCTATCAGCAATGTTGTCAATTACCTGACGAAACGAGATGGGAGATAAATATCAACGAATCAGCCTTCATAGCTCTAACACAAGATCCAATCAGCGATTCGAAGATCGAATTCAAGCCTATAGACACGCCTTTACTTCATAAACAGCCTTCGTAACATTAAAAGAATAGTAAAATTAGTCACAATGTAGATGCCCCATAGGGTAGTGGTTAGAATGCAAACTACAAATCGGACGTTTCCAGGTTCGAACTCCGTTGCAGACACTTGGAAAATTTATAAACTAATTAATATAGTATATGAGGAAGATAATGGATAAAGCCCAAACGTACTGAATTGTATATCGTAAAAATAAAGTCTTTAGCGATAATTTCCAAATTGATACGAATGATGGAAATGGTGAACAAAATAATGAACATCTCAGTAGAATACGTTAAATTTTATTGAAATGTATAGCATTAAAACACCATAGAGAAAGGTTAGCACATCAGCACATTAGCCACTACCCTATGGGGTCATCTGCATTGTGACTCATTTTACTATTCTTTTAATGTTACGAGGGCTGATTGTGAAGTAAAGGCGTGTCTATAGGCTTGAATTCGATCCTCGAATCGCTGATTGGATCTTGTGAAGTCAAAAGTAGCTGAGTAAATCAAAATGGAAGACTACAATATTCGCTTACGGTGTTTTTGTACAATGTGCACTCGATTTATGAGGCCCTATAGCATCTAAACGAAAGCAGATAGAGAGAAACTGACTTCAGATTTACTTCAGCGACCCCTATTTATACTGTTTTCAATTTGGAGCCCCTAGAACTTAATTGCGTGGTATTTTTATATTATCTGCACTCATGTGAATTTAAACTTAACCTAATCACATTTTTACTATTCCTTTCCCTTTCATTAACGATACCACACTAATGTGTTAATTGACGGTAAATCATTTATTGACGAACATGCACTTCGGTTTGAAGTCATAGGGCCAGCCACAAGTTTATGGACATGGATATTTTCCTTCGGGAAATTTTTCAGTTGGATAATTTTTATGATATAATTTTGTTTTGGGTGTGTGGTTATTTTTAATTTTGACATTTTTCTTTTGGACGTTTCACATTTTGGCGTTTGAATGCTTTTGGGTAGGACATTTCTCACTACGGACATTTTACACTTTGAAGATTTTCTGTTTTGGTCATTTTTGACTGTTCACTGTATACTAAGGAAGTTTCATATAGACATGAGCGAATGCACCAAGAGGGGTTTAAACAGAATCTTGTAACACAAAGTTCGTCTTCAAACAAAACACCGGTATGGGGATATGATAAACTCCACATACACTTCTTACACACGTTACTTATACTTCTGAGAACTAAAAGAGAAGAAGCCGGCATATGTAGAAAATGAAGAAGAAAAACAAGTCTTTTAAATTTCACTGTCTACGTTCTTATAATTATTTGCTATTCTTTAATTTGACTTCTAACATGTTAATGGCTTTAATAGCACTGAATGGCGTATTCTTAAAACTCTCTGGCAGTATTATTTCTCCAAAACAACACTTCATTATGGTCTGTAAACTTAAAGAGCTTTCTCACAAAAGAATAATGTAAGTATTCTGACATTTCTTTTATAATACTAATTAACTATAACCATTAAGGGGGATGAACAGTAAACATTCAATAGCGGTTTTGGAATAACCGTTTTATCTTAAAATGGTTTCTCTACTCAACAATCAACCTAATTACACACTTCGTTACGCAATGTTTCTCTCTCTCTCTCTCTCTCTCTCTCTCTCTCTCTTGGATGGCCTAGAAGTTAATATAACCGTGGCCACACGGAAAGAAACAACGAAGGAACAATATCGTTCTGAAGCTTCTCGAATGTTGAGCTCAATAAGTATTTTGCACGTTTGGTTTCTGGTTTTAGTGCAGTGTGACTGCAGTGGCGGATACAGAGAAGGGGCGCGTGCCCCGTTAAAGGAAAAATTACTTTATTTCTTATAGATTTTTTTAAAACAATTTATCTCAGTAAAAGATTTAAATTATTTACGGACCAATCATATTTCTCTAGAAATATCTTCTTTTTTTGTGGTTAGCGGTGTCTTACGCGAAACTTAGTAATGTGATACATTTATACTTAAAACAAAAATCACTTAATGGTGAAAATATGGAAAATGTCCCGGGTCTCTCTATTCCATCTACGTCCCCTACTCAGGAAAGGCCTGAATCCGCCACTGCGTGACACAAATTTCTTTCAGTTCACAACAAAAAAGAAGTGGGTCCGTATGACGAAATGCATGTGGGAACATTTCGATCTTTCTCATAGTTACATTTTTTTTAATGTCCTGCTCCTTGTTCTTTCATATTTACATATTTTAATTGCGTTTTGTCCATCTGCACGCCGGCTAGAGCATCAACCAAAGTAGGGAAAGAGAACTTGATTCAGATCTGAATTCAGTTACCTTGATTCACTCAGTCTCTTTATAAATCCTGTGATTACTAGAATTGGCATATCCTTTTCATTGGCTTTGCTTTCTATATTTTAAGTTTTTTTACGCTAGCACCTTAATAGAGGCAGGTAGAGAGAAACGGATTTCAGATTTACGTTCAGTTCACTACATTTATCCTTCCCCTTGATAGTGGAACCACAACAATCACGCTCATGGTGTCCGCCAGGAGCGTATCCTGTGGGCTATCTAGGCTACCGTCGCAGCCTAAGCTTGTGAACAAATATTTTAATCTGCACAAATAATATTAATTAACACGAAATGGAGGCCTGAACACCTATCATCATCATCATTAATACTATGTGTGACCTCCGTACCCTCTTATTACTTTGACTAGGTAGTCCAAGATGTGAATCCAGAATACGACTGTCCGCGTGTTCGAGTGTTGCCCACGAGACGAGATTGAGAACTCTGGTCTTGTCTCGTTCCTCGTCTTGACTTGGGGCAACACTAGACTCTGTCGGTGCCCATAAATTAAAGCTCAGGAGTTACAAAGTGTTCAGAGATGCTTCGGGTGTCGTTAGAAAGGTCTTGGCTAGTTTAGAGCCGCCGGAACCGTCCTGATTGGTGCAGTAGTTCAGTGCTGCCAACCCAATAAAACAATTGTTCAAGTTGCTTCCATTCAGCAAGACCTAACTGCGCCAAACGTGGCATGAGCATTATTCTACACAATACAAAAACACTGAGCGGGTCTACGTCACCAAGCACCCAATTTTCCAGTGTTGCCAACCTATTTCCAATAAAGAAAAAATAAATTATTTCCATTACTTTAGGTATAGCAGCAGCAAACTTGACAGAAACGTTATTATTTAACAGAATAACAATATAATGTTGGTGTTCTCGTCCCCAGACACCCCGTTGCCAGTGTTACCAACCGGTGTCC
The DNA here is from genome assembly GCA_022664845.1 of Lepisma saccharinum. Lineage (NCBI taxonomy): Eukaryota > Metazoa > Arthropoda > Insecta > Zygentoma > Lepismatidae > Lepisma > Lepisma saccharinum. The sequence continues at coordinate 10,502 of JAGDQP010008969.1, forward strand.
AGTCAATATATCTCATAAACGACAAAGTGTAGACATTATTCGACGCAATAGAAAAGCACTATAAGTTTCCCGTGCCTAAACAATGCAGTTGTCAGTGTTGCCAACCTGTCAAGCAATAAAAAATAATGTTTGCGTGGCTAAAATGCTATCAAAGGACCAGAGGATTCGCTAATTGTTTGCAGAATCGCAACTCTAACTTGTTTATTCTAATGACTTATGTAGGTCCTTTTAATTGGAATAGTTTTTCTTGATTAAAAGAGTTCATGCTGATTTTACTAAACCCATTTCCGTACGATGTCATTGTGTTCACCCAAAATGTCAATATCATACCATAAACATTAACTGTCTCTTTAAATTTAATTTTTAAGGCCATTAGGCAACTTTGGCTCAGATCGGATGGATGATAATGGGGTGAATTGGTGAAATACGGGAGAATCCCGAGAAAACCTACGCACACGGTGTTTGTACACCACAAAACCCACATGGTATGAGCAGAGATCGAAACGACGATCCCTAGCACCAGAGGTGAGCGCTCCACCATTGAACCACCACGGCCATTGACTGTAACTTCTTCAGGAATTGAAGAAACTCATGATAAACTACGTTTAGCATAACCGGCATTAGTGCTCGAAAATTCTTTACCAACCCAGTGCTAATCTGAAGTCCATGACCGTAACAACTACCCCCCCCCCATTAAGAAAGAATAGAAAGACTGTTATCATACACACACACACACGCAGAGAGAGAGAGAGAGAGAGAGAGAGAGAGAAAGACTGTTAAACGTATAGGTAATCTTCTTCTAGAAGTGATCATTTATTCATTTTGGAGATACAGAACAGAGTCTGTATCTGTATGAGATAAACATTCCATCTTTTGAGCATGAAAACGGCGCAACAAAATGTTGAAAATTGTCAAAAAGAAGCAAAAGGAAATATTTATTTATCTAAGTAGTGGCAAAGAAAAGGAATGTTCTTAATAATGAAAAAGAGTAAACAAATGTAACTTGACTTCAGTGGGATTTGAACCTGCTACCTTTCGACTAACCAACGAACACCTTATCTCTTAGACTAGACAGTCAACTAAGAGAAAACGCCCTCAAAAGGGTCTCTTTCGGCTCGTCAGATCCCTGAGAACAATGCTTAAAGATTTCTTAAATATATCTTATTTCTGACTTCTGATATGTTTTTTGCCACTGAGAAAAGTTATCAAATCTTCTCTTAACACTTTTTAATTACACGTAATTAACTTCACAGAAGGACTTTTTTTCTCGATATCCTTCGCGGTAACAAAATGTCGAGAACAAACTTAACTAGTACCCATGATGCGTTGTGAACCACTCTAAAAAAGATGAGAAATCACTCTTTCAAGTTTGAAGAATAACTTACATCCACAAAGTATCAGAATTCCATCTCGAAAGATCACATTTTCTATCCAAAGCGAGAGCGTTTCGTTGAAAATAACTTTTTTTAAATTAAAAAAAAACGCTCTAAAAAGTGTCCCCCCTTTCCGTTCAAATAAGGTGAAATATTACGCTCTTCCGAATTTAGTGTGTAAGTCACTCAAATAACAGTGCTTTCTGTAAAAAATATTAAAATAAATCTTTCAGTATAGACTGTGGAAGTTTAGTTAATGTTTTGTTTTCTCTAGAGTCTTCCGTCTTAGATTTATAAGCACTTTTGGACAACGTAATGTCCACAACGTGCTTTGATATAACACTGAAGATCCGTTTCCAAAGTCATGCAGTTTGTGAAAGTTAAGTGTTTATCTGCATTCGTAAGGGACTGTTAAAGTTCTGCGTCGCAACCCCCCTATGTTTCCATGGTAACCAGAGTTCGTCATCTCCCCGACAAAAATGTAACGGAAAGACGGGCAAAACGAAAATCCGTTGTTTCCGAGCATACGCACAACGAAAAAGGTTACAGTTGGTACCACTGTAGAGAGGTTAGTGACGGCAACTCTATGACGTAATGGAAAAGTACGCTTGCTGCTTGGCGCGAGACTAGACAAAACCCTGTACGCGAATGAGCTTGTAGTTCCATATCTGGAAAATAAAATCTGTTATATCTGCTAAGTACTTTGTTATCTTTGTCGTAATAGCACGAAATGATATTGAAAACAATACAGTAATTTCGTATATACTGCCTGGCAGTTTATGTTCAAAATAGGACACTTATAACAATTATGTAAAATAATTTACATGAATAATTAACACGCTCTTTGAAATGTCAAGACACTCAGCAAGCCAGAAATTGGAGAATCTTGTTCACATTGTACTTTTGATTTCAATTGTCCCAAATTTTAAAATCATATTGTATTGCTTATATATTATACACTCTAGATTATTATACACTAGACTATTTTATACTCTAGAATATTATATAAAAATATTAAATTGTTATCAAGTTGTGTTTCACTTTGCCCTCACAGTGGCAGACAAAATCGAATTTCATGTACCTCCAATAAATATTAACTATGTGGTCCACAAATTGTAATATTTTACTTCCATTTCCCAGTACAATGTTGAAGACATTAAAAGTTTTCCATTAGTCTATTAAACATTTAGTTATTGCTTTTTGTTCCAAAGTTATGACGCACTAAATAAAAAATGTGCCACTTTGCCCGGATTTACTCTATATGTTTATGTAACATGGTAAATACATTTCTGTGAACAGAAATACAAAATGGCTATTTTAGTACCCTTTAATGTTTCTTAACACTGAACGTAATATGCGTGGAATAGTATTAATAGGTTTTTTCCAGAGTTGTTTGCTCAGCCACACCAGGCATATGCCGGGTTGGTACCTCCCATTTAGGTCGTGGCCGACACCTTCCTGCATCCTTGTTCATGACCTATCCCTGTATGAACCTTAAAAGCCTATAGACCATAAATATGTTTTAAATCCAATTAGCCATCAATTTATTGGGAAAACGATGAAATAATTGTGTGGTTTCAGTGACTGCAAGTATAATGGCAAGCGACGCACATGTTGATTGAAAAAAAAAACTAGTGAAATAATCCTCTGTAGGATTCTCCCCTCGTTCGAGGGCGAGTCTTTAAGAATTTCAAGGCTACTGTTTAGAGTACTTTTTCCGTCACTTATGAACTACCAGCGTAGCTTCTTCCATGCGTGGACAAATTTCTGCCGATTGTCATGGCAAACAGGCACGTACCTAGAAGTTAGTTTCGGGGGTATCTGAAGTCTGTCTGGGTGTGAAATTTACCAAAAATGCATATAATTTTTGCCTAAAATGGTACTAATTTTAAATAAATCTGAATTTCGTTTGGGGTTCCGGTTTCGGTCCCTAAATACGTCCCTGATGGCAACGGTTAATTGCTCTTACTTTGTTAGAAATAATGCAATTCCATTTCTCTTGGTGGAGTACTCAAGTGGACACACCATTAGTTGATATGGTCCATATGGATCCACAATACAGGTCTGGTCCATTTGTTTACCTGACTAAAATAACGCGTTAGAGAATACATTTGTAGCTTTCTTTAAAAAAAAATGTTATTTATGGCCTTTAGGCATCTAAGGCTCAGGCCGCGATAGGGGAGGGGAAAGGATTCGGGACAGTGTCGACCAGGGTCAATGTTGGCCTGATGTGACGGGAAAACCTGTCAGGATGGTCGGCCGCTGGGATCAAACCAACACATTTGTAGCGTTCGTATATTTTGAACGTAAATAGTTTAAATATAATATGGATTGAATGTTACATACGGAGTGACTAAAATATGAAAATCGGAAATTAAATATCAAATCCAGAAAAGCGAATTAGGGTGAACCTCCAAACAGAAGAGAAAATAGTACATACCCGGTAGTTAATTCACGGCGTTAAAATTTATGAGGAGTGCTAGGCAATTTGAAGTGCCAACGTTTGTAAGTCAAATAATTATACTTTTGACAACTTAAAGAATTGCGTTATAATTTGCATTGACCGCCATTTTAAAACGCCGTAATGTAAATTTATATATCTATTAACCATTAAATTATAATGGTTGCTCTATCCGATGACAGGGTTATTACCCCAAACGAACTCAAGATAGGTAAGCTGATACTAGTTTGCCATTTTCTTTCATTGGATAAAATAATGGCTTCAGAACAGGACCTACAACTTAAAGTTGATTTCCAATAACATGCCTTCCTATCGAGTATCTATCCTGACACCTATTGTTTACCGAGCAAGAACCGTTACTACTAGCATACGGGGGAAGATATTAAAATGAAGAATACAAAGTCGAAAGAAGCACTAATGACGAAGAACAAAATCTTTGCTTCGGGCCGATGAACAAGTACTTAAGAGAAATCTTTCATGAAATGGAGATTGATAGAAAACTCCTTACTTTATAGTGAGGGCAAGTGGAGGCCGATGACAAGCTCCATGCTGGAGGGTGAGGTTGATGGCAAACTCCGAGATGGAAGGTGAGGTTGAGAGAGGTCAGGCCAAAATGCACGTTTATGGTGAGAACACTGGAGATCGAGTACCCGGTTAGAGCTGGAAGGTGAGTGGAGGTTGAAGCCAAGTCTATGTTGGAGTTAACAGGATTCAGTGTGGTTGGGCTATGCATCTAGGTACACTTACTGGCACATGCCCTCCGCATTCCAACCTTCCAAACTTGATAAGATCGCATTACATATCCATATATTCTATTCCGTTTAGAAGATAAATGAAGATATATCTTCTTTCGACAAATCACCACTCTCTGCTACTTCCATTAGTGCTGAATTAAACTTGTTGGGGGTCCTGGGCTAAGACTCCCGCCCCTGTTACCTATACCGTCTAGTGGTAAAAGTAACTGATTTACTTTCGTCAGGGCCCTTAAACTAGTGGGTGTCCTGGGCAGCACCCCGTTTAGTCACCCCACTTAATCCGGTTTCGACTTCCACGCTTGCACAGACATCCCACTAATTTTCTATGATGTGCATAGTGACACCTCTTGTTTCAACAGGCCTGTCACTGCCCGCAAAAGAAAACTACATTGGTTTCACTAACTCACACCATTGCGGTCTGATTTGGAAAAGTACTTCATGACTATCGTCATCATCATTATGATAAATTCCATCCCTACTACCATAAAAATTCTTAGGGTACGATTACGATCAAAGATTTAAATGTTCCCAAAACTACATAACCCCGATAATAGAGTTGGCTTGACTCAAACTTGTTGCAAGCTTGCATTAAGTTTGTCATGATAAGTTTCCAAGCTTAAATTAAGCTTGAGTCATACTTGCTAGTTGGCATACTTGCTAGTTGGCAACTGACACGATTGGTGCAACAAGTGTGAAACAAACCTATCACGACACTAGCGACCAGATATATCAAGACAACTGTTGACGTCCAGCTTGAATCAAGCTTGCAATATCAAATCAACTTAGTACAGTCAATTTCAAACTTAAATTAAGCTTGTTACATCAATCGAAACTATACAAGCGAAAAATCAAGCTTAACATAAGCTTAAGTGAGAATATTAGTAAAAGAATAGTGAAAAGGTCTGTGTAACCTTGCTTAGAACACCCCGTCCCCCCAAATTCTTATTCTCACATGATAGGTAACCTATTTCTCAAACAGAAAGAATAAACATCCAAAAACTCAGCCTTCGTGGTCCATCGGTAACGTCTTGGACTTCGGCAATGGGAAGGAACGCAGGTTCGAGCCCCATGGCCGACCATCCTGACTGAGATTTACCAGGGTTTCCCGCAGCTTCACCAGGCGAATGCAAGCATGGGACCTTAAGTAAGGTCCTGGACGATATATTTCCCATCCTCTAACTAACTCATCCATATCTGATGCCAAAGATGCCAAAAGGCCATAAATTCAAAAAAGTAAGTTAATAAAGGCGACTAGCCTTCGGTCAGAAAAAAAAGTACTTCTCCCTCTCCCTAGTGCAACTGAAGCGATTTCTCTGTCTGATAAGAAGACTTCACAATGTGGATTTGAACGAGAAAAGAAGTACGGACATGAGAGTACAGTGAAAGGCAGATGAAAAGGGAACAATACTATAGATATTAAAGAAGAACAAAATAAACTGTTTATGACATTGTCTAAGCAGAAATTGTATCTTGAAGTTTACAATTGGAGTAATAGCTGAAGGGAAACGAGGAAGAGGAAGAATGTTTGTACTCAAAGACTGTCTTTAAGAACGTTTTACAAAAGAGAGACACAGCAAGAACGAGAGATTGAATTAAGACTGAAATATCTTTGAAGTTTGAATTACCAACTTCAGTGTAATTTACGTTTACATGCTATTTGTTAAACGAGCAGCTATGGCTAAAACGTGTCACAAGACTGAGGCATAACATCCCTCACCAAGCAGTCCCTTGGGAAAATGGATGGTAAGAAAGCAGACAGTACCTCAATATAGGTACTATCTCGTCTTTCTCTTGAGCGAAACAGAGGAATACTTTGGATACAATCTCAGGGTAGGATGTCCAACAGCAGGATTCAAACCTGTGCTCCTCCACAGTGATAATCTGAAGTCCACGAGCGTAACCAATAAACCACCAGTGTAATAGATAAGTTAGTACTAATTTGGCTTAGATTGTTTTGCATGTTTTTTTTTTTTCTGTTTCCACAATTTACTGTTAAAGAAATTTAAGTAATGTTTCGTATCCAGAATCTAGTTGTTTCCCTATCGGAATATGTTCAAGTAACTTAACACTTGTAAACACTGCCACGCCCATACGTTTCACTTACGAGAGACACGAGGGGGGGAGTTCGGCGACGTCCTCGGGGGGAGGTAGAAATGCATATAGATTTGAGAAAGTAGTGATAGCTTCTGCAGCTTACTTTCACATTGAAAAACGAAAATTATACGGGGTTGGTCACGATACTGCATACGCCACAGAATTTGAATTTCGACGACGAAAGTACAGTGAAAATATACAACGACAATTTAATTAATTTTTGCTGTGTTAGTTTTCAAAAGGACGACAAAATATAAGTAAAAAATGAAACACTTTCCTTGTTCTAAAAGAATGTTAATATTTCGGTGATTTGAACAACAGCAGAATAAATGAAGCGTGGACATTCTTCACGCTACTATTAAAGCAATTAGTAGGCTATAAATTGAGGTCATCGCGAAAGAATACAGTGATCGGACTGCAGTGCGAAATGTAGGTGAAGTATGTCGTGGACATATTTGGTTAACCGTGGAATGGACAGCGGAAAAGATTGAAAAGTGGACTAGTGACAAGATACGCACGGGATTGGTGCACCATTTGAAGTAAACGGAATGTCCAAAAAGAAAAGAATCAAAAAGAAATGACACCAAGATGTATAAGAGACACTGAAGACAGAAAGGTTTTTGGTACTTACAGAATACGCTCTCATTCTTATCCTCGATGATGTCAATCTCGGTGGCAATTTCGTCAATGAACCTTGGAGAATAGCGTCCACTAGCCGTCACTTCATCCGGAAGATTCACCACAAAGGCAGTTGATTTCACAAATTTTTCCACTTTTCGCATCAAAAACTTAGTAAACTGATCCCACTCGGAATCGTCCGCCCTTGGCGAGGACGAAAACTCATAATACCTTCCCTGTTCTTTGTAAGGCATTCGTATTAATCGCGTATTTTCATTCAACTGATACGCGTTCTTATCGAAAAAGTCATCGAGAGACGACAGGGCCTTGAACTTAAAACAGGCATACAGATCACTACGGAGACACTCTTGACCGGCTCTTTGCAAATAGATATCATTTTCGTGTCCGAGACCTCCACCAAGGTAATCCAGGAATTTTCCGGCACGGACTGTCTTATTACTTTCCGGAAATGATAAATGATTCACTCTAGGTCCTTGACATCTTCCAGTATCCACTGCAATTATCACTAGAACTGTCACTGTTGTGAAGAAAGATTTCCAGAAGGCCTCCATGTTGAAATTCCAAATACAGCTGAAGCGTTTTGCACGTTTTGGCGATTGTCACTTTTTCCTAGTTTTGTTTTCTCTCTCCTGCTTCTTCTTCTTCTTCTTGTGGTTGAAGAAGGTATGTGTATTCGTTTTCTTTCTTGTTGTTTCTTCGTCGTCTTCAACTTTTCTCGTAAGTTCTTTTAGCCTACTGTCCTCCTTCCAGTAGAGGGGAAAAAGGTGGCGGCAATACTTGTATGTAGGTATTTGCCTTTCGAGAAAGCTAGTCAAAGTACAGGAGAAAACAAGCTTGTACAAATCATATGCTAAACAACGTGGACATATACGTCTTTTCAATCACGCTTTTTTCCGTTTTTCTCTTTCACTGGAATATAAGTAAAGGAGGAATGAAAGGAGTAAAAAAAAAAAATGAAGAACGACAACCGTTACTCGGGCAGCGGTCAAGGTGCGATGATTATGAAGGAAGACATTCAACAAGCAAAGCGCAACAGGTTCAACGTCTTCTTCCTATCTCCTTCTCGATGTGTGTTACGTGACTTGAGTAGTAAGCAAGCGGAACCCAAATACCGCACTGGCAAAGAATGCTTGATCGTGGTAACCTACACGCAGATATACAGCGTCACAGAGACACACATAAGACAAAAGACTCTGATGATTATTCTGACTGTGCGATCTTCAAAGACCAAAAGTTATACAAACAATAAATCACGTCTTCATAACCACCCCAAAAAGCAGTTCTCTCTGCTGGAGATTCTGCAGAACTATTGCCGTCAGACCAAAGACACAAGTTGTATATATCCCAAGATCTAAAAGGATCTTCAGGTGTGGAAAAGAGGTGGAGTCTTCTGTGGTAACGTAATAATAGTAATGGGCATCAACCTCTTGGTTACGTGTATGTGTAATATGCCGGATGATAGTGTAAGGGTGGAAAAACCGACTAAACGAAAACTCAAAACAACTTTCGATAGTTCTCGTCCAATGTCGGGACAGACGGCGGAAAGAAAAGAAAGTTACTCCACTCTTACTTGACCACAACGGTTGGCGAAAGAGTCCCCCCTCTCGTTTCCTTCTTCACTGTTTTTTTTATTAACACCCTCCCTCAAGCCGGATAGTCTCTTCTGTGGCCTTCCACTATGGAACATCCAATAAAGATTTCTCCGTCGACTGACCCGAATTTGAACCGGATTTAAATCTTATGTGAAGGGAAATGAGAGTCTCTCCCTCTCTTGATTATAAAGAATGATGCATCGTGCATTAACAATGGTCGTTGACTCTGGAACTCCCCGAGTAATCACATTAAAAGAAAAAAGCCTTTCTCTGCAGCTACGAAACGGATTTCCTCTCAAGTTCATGTCCTCTTCCGTATTTTCAAGAGCAAATGTTGCCACTAACAACCAGATTTCAAGTTTTTAACTCAAAATTCTAACAGTAAAACAGAGATTTTGCCAAAATATCGTAACTTTGGAAAGAAAATGGAAATCTGCGAGGTTTATCAGAGAATTTTCGAAGGATTATTCGACTTCTCAAGAATATCTTGTATTAAAATACTGTAGAGATACGGTAAACCTCAGACGTCGTATTGTTTATCATGTAAATTACTTTTGTATTTTAGATAGTGATGTAGGAAGACCTATTGGGAGGATGTAGGATGATCTGGCACAATTCCTACACTGAAATAAATCTTACCCTGCTTAACGGAAAGGACTAAACTAAATTTACGATTCAAAATCGAAAAGTCTGAACAACTTCTGTAAGTTAAAGAAAAGAAGGACATTAACATTTTGGGCAATGGTCCAAGAACAAGCATCATATTTTAAAGGTTGCGATTAGATATTGGAATTCATTAATCCTTATTGAATTTATCAGAAACTGTAATTGATCATACGATAATTAAGGTTGATCAAATCTCATCAAATGATGATCAAACGACTGCCATCATCAATTTGATTTCATCGGATTAAAGGGGGCGGGGCGGTAAGTTTCAGGACGTATCGGAAAGATGATGTACGTTTGTTTTGGTTACTTAGGCCTACTGTATAACCGAAATAACATCATATTGTTTTCCTCGGTTATGACTATTTGGTTACCCAAATAATCACTTAAATTTTTAACTAATCGCCGTGGATCAACGGTTGCAACATCACTTCACAATCGCAAAGTCCGGTGTTGAAGCTTGGGTCTGACCAGGGGTGTACTGGTAACGCGGAACTCGCCGGAACGTCGTTCCGGTACTGCTTTTGGGGACAAAATTAATCCATTTTACAAAAAATTAAAATGTTTTATCCGTAAGTATGGTCAATGTTTTATTTCAACAACAACAATGAGTAATAAATTGTTCAACAACAATAAGATCAGTTTGTTTACGTCCAACAGACACCGGTATTGGCGTCATTACCCCTCTACTATGGCATGGTTTTGTACTATGCCATTTCTTCTATTAAATGTTTCTTTTTCAGTTTCTAAATGTTAAGCTTTACAGTTATAATTTATAAAACAATTTTGTTTTATGCCAATTCCTCACTTCACAGTTATTGGTATGACCTATGGTAAAAATTAAAACGTTCCGGTACTGGAAAATTTACGAGTTCACCCCTGGGTCTGACTATCCTGGCAGTGGTACATAAACATCAGAGCGGGCTCGAGGGGGTGTTCGAACTGTTCCTGAGAACAGAGTGCCACAATTTTGAGGGCGCCAAACATTTTGGGAACGAGTGTATCGTACGAGTTCGGAAAATTAAATTACTATCTATGAGGACGCATCAAAAATTTGGAACAGGGCGCCGATTGACTTAGAGCCGGCTCTGATAAAAAACTTATAGAAGTCATCAATTTGGATTGCATATATCTCGGGTGCTTATGCAAAGGGGGAAAATGCAATTAAAAGTTAGTCATATGGTGATTCCTTAAGATAACTCAGAATACACAAGTTCATGACTTCGGTATGATTTGGAATTTGATTTAACCACCTATACACACGGGTAGAGAATTTCTGTATCTTTACAGTGATACTTAAAACTCAAAAATGGAGTTTTGTGACTTAACCCCCCTTCGCAGAAGCACCCGAGATATATTAAACACATTATTTGATATTTTACATTCTCTGACGTCACGTGCAAATGTAAGATCTAGATTGATTTACCATACACTGTAAAAAGTTTTCTTCTTGCAATTTACATCTTAAATATATTGTTTTCTCAACTCAAAAGAGTCGATATTTGATTATGTTTGCCAACTTTAAATGTGCAAAGAAATAGATTTTTATAACTTCGCGTGTTAATAAGCAGCTTTGGTTCCCTACGATGAAGCATAAGGTTGGCAGGATCGGGGATTGAAGCAGTGTCATCTCCGTAATAGCCTATTTGTCTTGAACAACTCTACTTTTAAGACTACTTGAAATTTCTATGCTTCTATGGTTTCTGAGTTTTCTTAAAACTAGGCTAAAACCACAACGATTCATGTTCAGGGCCGGATTCGAACCATTAACCTTGTGGACGGTGTCTCAGTTCCCTAACTCACTTGGCCATCGAGTTCGACAACTAAGCCACGAGGGTATAATACAATCATTGTTTTCGTTATAGATTCAAGAGCTTCGCTACGAAAGTGAATAAGCTTTATGTTGTCGGATATATTGTGAACACAATGTATACGAGAACTGTGTACAAAACAATGAGTCTGCCAAACCCTCATGGAGTGATACGCCCTCCCAAATTCACGAGCACCCCCCAACAACATTAAATTATTTACAGTAAGAAATCGATATAAAACCTGCAAAAATTCTATTTACACCTTCCTAATTTTGGCTTTACATCCCCCTAAACTAAAAATCCTGGCAGAGTCCCTCATACAAAGTAATCGTGGATAAAGAGGTTAACAGTGAGAGTACAACATTCCTTTTTAGAAAGACGTGAAATACTGCCGACACTTCTTACACACATTGTTACACTATTTCTGCACTTCAGATACGATATGTACAAAACAGGTGTATTTTTTTTTCAGTGAAGTGTCTTACAACAAACATACAAATTTAAAACGCATAACGAGATACACAAGATAGGTAAAGTTGCTGGGTATATAAAAATAATGTAAATTTCTCCACAATGCGGTCTATTTAGATTAGGTTATTTTTTTCACTATTTCTTCCAAACCAAAATATTTCCTTTGACCTTCCAGGACATAAGAAAGAAAAGAAGCTACATTCTATGACTAAATTTACGAAAAGTTGATCTCTTGTATCCGTGATGACCGTTAATCTAACGTATATTATTATTTGTTTTTCATTAGATATGTTAGATGCTCTAAAAGAACCCGTAATTACCGAGGTGCGATATGTGATACCGCTCGTACATTTTTAAAAAATGCGCCCCTCAGTTAGTAATTGATTTTATGTTCTATCCGCTCATGTGCCTTTCACTCATGACCAACCCTACCCACTTAGTTAGATGCCAGCTACCCGACGTTAATTGCTCATCACGTGATCAAGCGGTATGACGTACCGGACCTCGGGGTGTGCCTAACAAGTTTTGTATTTGCATCCGGTCGTTTAATTCAAATGTTTTAATTGATTCTTTATAAACACATTGTTTTATATTTTGATAAACGTACGTACAGTTAAAAAAATGACCGATTTCACCGCCATATAAATTAAATAATTCTTAATTAATTAATTATTAATGATTTCTGCTTATCGAGCTCTGAAAAAGCTTTAAGCAGGTACTGAGCAAGCTATAAACGGAAAAGGATCATTGTAAGATCCTTAGACACAAAAGAGGGGAGGTAGAAATATATCGGTATCACATACCGGACTTCGGGGTGTATGTCCCATACTTTGCACCTCTTTAGTTAAGGGTTGAATTTTATTTTTATTTTAATTTACCAATATGGACTGTAGATGGCAGAGATGTATTAAAATAAGTAGAAGAAAGCATGTAATATTCTTGAGAACACCGTATATTGTTTTCATCGTGTTTTTCTTCACGGAAAACGATGTTTTATACCACCTTTCATTTTGTGCCCAATTTTATTTTTATTGGTAAAAGGGTGAATGAGAAACGTTATTAATGATGTACGAAAATACACAATTTTAATTACAAAAATGACTAACTCAAGACTGCATGACTAAATTTTTAAAAAGTAAAGGAAGATCTATATATTATATAACACTTATTATTAAAGGACATTGAGTATTGCAATGGGTTTGTGAAGACCCACTGTTTAAAACAGAACAGAACAGAGCTTGGAAGTTTTTTTCACCTTCGCACAAATAAAAGATACATTGCTGTCACTATTTGCAGACAAACATTCCGAAATCGTTGAACGATATCGATTTCATAAGATTCAACAATTTGAGTATGAATCGATACAGCAATTTGTGGCAAGGCTTAGGAATCAAGTGCTTAAATGCGATTACAATGATTTCTCAACTACATTGTTGATTGACCAGTTTGTTCTTGGTCTGTTCGATGACAGTATCAGGAAATGTTTGCTCTCAGAACCTAAATTAACTTTTGATAAAGGTATCGAGTTATAGTCAATTGTCGAACAAGTCACTCATGACGTAGCTGCAATGAAAGTACGAGAGAATCCGTATGAGACGTGTCACAAGTTATCTCACACTTCTGTGAGTTAATGATAAAGAAAGACCACGTACATTTGTCAGGTCTACAAATAAAATAATTCATTGTCCTAGATATATCTATAATCATCCATACGGTAAATGCCAAGCTGTATAGATGAGTTTTGCCATGCATGCCGTTTCAAAGGACACTTGTAAATTGAAAAATTTTAATCAGAATCAGGAACTTCCATATCACTCATTACAAACATTCTTAAACGCTCAGGATGTACCAACTTCCTGGATGACATCCTAGGAATCACAAATGTCACAATAAATCATTATAGTGGCGATGGTTCTGATATTAAGTTGTTTTGGGTAAATATGAAGTATCCTTCCTGATTGATACTGGAGCTATCATAACATATTATCGTTACAACTCGTAGAAGCTTTAGGAGCAAACATCACTCCATCTAATAAACAAATATTTTTGATCAAGGGCTCTTACATTTCAGAAATTGGGCAACTTTCATTGTATGTTAAGTATCAGGAAAAGCTGTTCTTTATTGGTTTTCTAATTATTAACAGTGTTTTGCCTTATCAAATCTTAGGTCGAAAAGGACTGGATCAAATCAATCCTGATTGGACGTCTCAGGTTCTAACAAACAGAATCTAATGTTCAGAGCTTCCTAGTAACTTTTTGTGTAATCGCTCGACAGTAAAGTTGTCGTAAGCTAATAACGTTATGGAACTTAAGCCGAAATTCGTAGATAATTATCAGCTCGAATACAAAGTCAATGAAATAAAAATTAATCTTGAAGAGCAACTTCAGAAAGTACCGTACATAAAGAGTTCAATGAGTTAAAGATTGCTTGCCAAATGAGTTCATCATTTGTGAATAATTGTGATTCTCCTCAGCAATCCTTAAGTAATAAGGTTCTATATAACACTAGCGGTCAGAATGTTCAAGTGGAACAGAACCTTATGTTTTAAGAATGTTTGCAGACCTCACATAACAAAACCATACCTTGTATATTGAATATACCAGGTGCGTAAATATGAAACCGGAATTTATGTACAGAAAAATACACAGTGATTGGTTGACAATACTAAGAACTATTTTATTCGAAGTATTGACCATCGCTAGCGATACATTTCTGTCATCGTTTCGGCAATGTGTGGATGCTAGACCAAAAAAACTGTGCCTCTTGTGCTGCAAACCAGTCATCAAGCCATTTTCGTACATTTTCGTAAGATGTGAAGCGCTGGTCAGCAAGTGCGTGTCCCATGGATGCAAATAAGTGAAAATCGGAAGGCGCCAAGTCTGATGAGTAAGCCGCATGTTGAAGGATTTCCCAGCCAAACGTCGCAATCGTTTCCTTGACCGGTTTTGCTGTGTGGGAGGGTGCATTATCGTGAAGCACAATCACTTTATGTTGTCTTTGGTCATATTCTGGTCGTTTTTCACGCAAATCGATCATTTGTTGTCGGTAACGTTGGGAATTAACGGTTTCGCCAGGTTTCAGCAGTTCATAATAGATCACTCCCTTCTGATCCCAAGAAACACAAAGCATTGTCTTCCGTCCATAGCGATTTGGTCTTGCAGTCGATGTCGCCGGTTCTCCTGGAGTTACCCATGATCTTTTACGCTTAGGATTCTCGAAATAGATCCACTTTTCGTCACCAGTCACAATTCGATGGAGAAATGATTTTCTTTTGTACCTGGCGAGCAGAATTTCGCAAGTTGTTTTTCGGTTTTCCTGCTGTTGTTAAGTCAATGCATGTGGAACTCATTTTCCCACCTTCTGAATCTTGCCCATGGCTTTTAAGCGTATGGAAACTGCTTCTCGTGTCTCATTTAATTGATCCGCGAGATGTTGTTGCGTTTGAGAGTCATCCTCATCCAACAAAGATTGCAATTCGTTGTCTGCAAACTTTTTCGGTGGTCTTCCACGTTCTTCGTTTCTCACGTCAAAATCGCCACTTTTAAAATTTTTAAACCACGCCTAGCACTGTGACTTACCAAGAGCATGATCACCGTAAGCTTCGACAAGCATGCGATGCGATTCTGCAGTTGTTTTCTTCACATGGTAACAAAAAAATCAATGCTGTCCGCACATCGTAGTTTGTAGGTACAAATTGCGCCATGTTCAACGCTATTAAACACTACACTATAACATGCAACTTGTCTGGTTGTGAGTTGCAAATCGTTATCAGCAGTCAAAACAAGCAAGTGGCTCCAAGGACGCAGTATTACAGTAACCACAGTGAGAGCTAACGCCGTCTATGCACA
Source organism: Lepisma saccharinum (assembly GCA_022664845.1). Classification (NCBI taxonomy): domain Eukaryota; kingdom Metazoa; phylum Arthropoda; class Insecta; order Zygentoma; family Lepismatidae; genus Lepisma; species Lepisma saccharinum. The sequence goes on from JAGDQP010008969.1 coordinate 26,213, forward strand.
AATTCCGGTTTCATATTTACACACCTGGTAACTCCACATTTCGAAGCATCTGCAAATAATAGCTATAGAAACAGTGATTTTCCAGCAGAATTGAAATATTATTTCATAACCTTACATTTGGATCCAACTAATTTTTTCATATACAATAATTTATCAGCGATTTCAAGGAATCAATTAGGTGGGGGTCAGTGTATTCTGGATTTGATCCCCGATTACTGTGTTGATAATAAGCTGATAGATATGGTAACAGCGCGCATTCAACGTGCTCAGCTATTGTTAACAGAAAATACTACCAGCGAAGTATCTTCTTTCAGCATAATCAGTAACAAACATACTAAAGATATGTTACATTCTGCCGACGAACCGTCGCAATTGGTCAAAGATAATTGGGGAGTCCCTAAAAGTGATAACGTTGAATTGTTTCTTAGGGAAGATATGTTACCAGTGCACAATCGCATTATTCCAAATGTGCAAAATGACTATGGATACTGTATCCAACATCACAGTCGAGTATAAATCAATGTACAATCATAATTAAATTTGTTTAAATATTGCCACTAAAGAGAACCAGACTTAAAGTTGAAGAGAAAAACGGATAAGTTGACTACGAATTCGAATACGAATTCTGATCAATGCAAAACATTTCAGAGTGAGAATATTTTACAGCCGGAACCTTTTCAGTCCAATACGATGAACAACATAAGCTCTCATCATAACAATACTGATGATTACGATGTTGGCCGGGTGTCAAATGAAAGCTCACAAGCAGTTTACCAGGAGATGTGTCAGCGAGCATGTATGTTTCTGTAATAAAGCACCTGTAGTCCAGGTGGAAGATTAACCAGTTGTTGTATGTTTAGATTGGTTTACGGAACTAATATAGTTTAGTGGCTACGACGGAAATTGCTCTTACTTTATTCTCGTATAAGTTATCAAGACCTCTTTTTGAAGTGAGATACGGTTTCAGACCTTTGTTTTAATACTCACCATCGAAGATAAAACTTTGGTAAACTTTATTGTGTATGGGACCCTTTTTTTAAAGTAACTTTTGACTTCGGCCCGTCACGATTAAATAAATGGCACACAAACATCCATGCTCCAGGCGGGTCTAGAACCTGTGATCTTGGAGACGCTGTCCTAATACCTCAGACCACACGACTGCTTCGATCGGCTCACCATCGAAGAGAAACAAAGTTCACACAAGTACAGAGTTCCAAATGGAATTATCATACGTGTATGTGATGTAGGTAATGTATGTGTGTGTATGAGTTTGTTGAAGCCTTCAGAAGACTAATTTTAATACAAAGTGAAACGAAACTGATTATTATAAATGAGACAATTACCTTTGTGGGTCGCCGGGGTAGAAGATAATGGTAAAAGAGGCTCGTAGGATAAAAAAGTTTGAGAAACGCTGGACTATGCGTAAGAAATTGTTCATAAATAATACAAGTTCAAGGTTACAAAGCAAATATAGAATGTGACAAATGAAAAATAAAGGAAAAAATGAACACACTGCTTTCAGTGCAAATGTATTACCATTCAAAGTTGAATAAAAAAAAACTAACTACGACAAAATAAAAGTAGAATGAACAAAATAATTGTTTTAGGACAAAGTGAAGATATTTTTAAATTATAAAGTACTTTGTACTGTACTAAAGCGCCAATGTAGCCTAATTATCTATCTTTATCAAACTGTCCATTCACACGTAAGAAATTGCAAACATTCTCTGCGAATAGGTTTAAAATATTTCATTTATTTTAAAATCTCCTACTTGTAATATTCTTGACATAGAAAAAAAAAACAAGCTACTCAAAGTGATAATACAATTATTTGCTTTTAACCTATCATGAAGTGTTGTCTCTGTGTGAGATATGAAATTGCTATTGTGAACGACGGACGACTTTCTGTCGTTCATCATGAATGTTTTGGGAAACGTTCTGTAGATGAGAGAACGAAAACCATAGTTACGAGAGGTTTTAAAATTAGACGTTCAATCGTAGACTATTTAGTGTGAAATATCGATAAGAAGTATGTGGTGAACTCTGAGAGTTCATTATGGGCGTTAACTTTGAATGTCAGATGGTAGAGGCTAAATTTGGGATTTTAATGCAACGAAGCTCAGCTAAACATGAGAACTACTTGGATACAAAAGGGTTCTATTACCGAGTTAATTGAAAGTAACATGATTACATTTTAACACACCACGTTTCTTAACGATGGACAGAATAAACGGGTTTTACCGGAGTTATTTAACTTTGAGCAAATATTATTCGGGAGGTGACACTTAGAAAGCCTAAATTATGTCAGACGCTAGAATCACAATATAAAGCAGATCCTCTATTCATACCTGAAATTTAGTTGAAGCTAGATGTTCAATGAATTTCTACAGCCTTCGATTCTATCACAGCCAGATGATGAAAAATGTTCAGAAAAAAAAACTATCTTCCTTCTTAGGTTGAAGCTTTGGCTGGAGACTGTCGAACTGGAGACTTCTTCTATTGTACTGAAGCACTAAAGGCCCCCTCTATGGATCTGGAGGTACTGGAGGTTTTGGTAGAATACTGATTGACTTTATATAGGGAATCGTATATGCAGTAAATGTGTGTGTGTGGTGTTTGTCTGACTTGACTCTCCTCTGAACTTTAAGTAGGGCGAAAGGTGACGTTCCCAGCATAAGGAACATGGATATTTGCTCAAAGGTGAATAACTTCTCAATTGACGTCATAGATTGCAATATATTTCATCAGCCTACGTTGATGTTACTCTGTTCATCTTTACTGAAACATGGCTTTGGTTTTATTTCTATTTCACCGAACAATTTACAAGAAAAGAATTCCGACACATTTCTGGAAAAGGCTAGGCTGCCTGCGCGTTTCCAGTAATTTGGGTAATAAACAACAGCAATGATTTAATTTTCAGAAATACTGGAAACAAGAAAAATAGTAAGAGAATCTTCATTGAGATTTGAACTCGGGTTGATCAGTTAAAAACTCTTACCGACTGGACTAAATTGCCACTTAAGAAAACCACCACATGAAAACAGTATAGAAAGTCAGAAATACGGTCCCCGAACACCGAGAACAAACAAAGATACTTCCACGGTTTACGCCATGTCCTCATAACTTTTTATATTTGTCAAGTAGGGATCGCAATCCCCATTCCCTAAGAATACTTCCCATTTCGGTCGAAATACGTGCTTAAAATGGCGGCAGCAGACACTTGATGAGAATTGCTGGTTTACGATAAAAATACCGTTTTATGTTTCTGCGCATGGGTGAAAGGTGCCCTAGAATGGTAAAATGAGAACCTTCAACTAGACAAAACAAAAATTTCGGTGTTTTTGACTAACACCTTTCCGTTACAGCAGGATTACTGCCAGGCACATATCCAGAAGTTGGTTTTGGGGAGGGGTCTACTAATCTTCGGGGCATTGGAGGTGTATCTGGGCACGAAATGTATTTAAATATGTATAATTACACTAATTCTGCCTAAAACTCTGAATTTAGAGGGGTCCTGATCTCCCGGACCCATCCCCTAAATATGTCCCTAATTACTGCGGTGTGGTGTGATGTGATGAGATGAGATGTGATGTGATGTGATGTGATGTGATGTGATGTGATGTGATGTGATGTGGAGTTGTGTAGTGTAGTGTAATGTGATGTGGTGTGGTGTGTGTTGTGATGTAATGAGGCAGGGTGCACTGTGGTGTGATGTGGTGCGGTGCGGTGTGGTATGGTGGGGCGCCGTGTGCTGTAATGTGGTGTGGTGTGGTGTATCTGAAACATTACTAGATGTATCAATGTTCCCAATTGTCACAATGTGGAGAGAAATAAATATAATATATTCAAAATCTAGCGACATTAATGCGACAAATGCATGGTGCGAAGGAATTATCTTCAGTATTTTTTCAGGTGAGAAAAGTAAAAATATTATAGTGTATATCGGAAAAGTATTATTTTCCTTTTTTAATTAACAGGCAGACGATTTGATATTCTTTCTATGTTATCTGCATTAAAAAAGACAATAATTTGTAGAACGGTTGGTCACTTTTGACCAGTGTCAGGGTTGCCAGCTATCGCTAAAATTTGAAAATCTAAATATTTTTCAACATATTCATAATTCTTCCCGGAATTCTTCCAGGAAAACTAATTGTGGGGAGATATTCTAAATTTAGAGGTGAAAATGAGTTAATGGCAAACCCAGCGAATATTACAGGAAAAGTAGGCTCAAAATTCGAATCTGGATCTTTCTCAGAGTTGGTGAAAGGGGAAGAAATTTTTTATGCCTGAATGCAAATTTTCTGCAGAGGATCTCCGGTGTAAAAATCTGGCAATATTGTTCTGCACAGTTGGTGCATGTTTTTTTTACGTGCGCCAAGAATTTGCTGAAATTGCATGCCGCTAGAAGGGCTCTAAGAAGTTCCTTGCAGAGGGCGGTGAGTGGGGATGGAGGATTCTAGATACGATACTGAATTGGGTTCTGTGTAATTCCTGTTATTACAATAACAACATTCACAATTTAACCATTGTGCAAATGCTTCCGATAAAATTGTATGTATGCCAATATTTGAGAGATGTATCAAATATTAGTTTTTGATAAGGCACATTGCCTTGTTACAAGAAGTTAGGTTTAAATTGCAATTTAATGTTTAAAGAACTCATAAACACGTGTTATATTAAAAGTTCATCAGTAGATGCTCCAGCATATGCTAATAAAGCAAATTATAATTTCTTAATATGTTTTCATTTTCAATAATGCCGCGGTTTATTGTACAAGTATAAAGAAGCTCTGTTGCTTTGAATGAATTGTACCTTTTTTCAAAGTCACTGGTAATAAGGTTACAAGTTTTAGACTTTATCCGATTTCTTGCCACTCCAACAGAAGATATTACTAAATAAATATGAACAATAGCTCTCAATAAATATTCGAATTTAAATTACAATTAGTTGATTGAAACTTTCGTGTAG